>JAAGKR010011667.1:0-17500 GCA_011419295.1 Clarias macrocephalus
GGAACCTACTGCAGGGTTTGTTGAAATGATCTTCAGCACAAGCATAAACACACGTTAATGTAAAATTATGAGCAACATGCTGAATCCAGACTGTAAATCTACACCGTTACTGAGGCTTTAAAAAATGTAGTAAATTAAATTATCTAGTCCTTGTCAGTGTGTTAATGTATACGGGGGGAAATATGCTTAAATGAGTCATTAGGATAACGTGATTCAATTCAACGCTGCTGGAATTTTTATGTCCTTTAAAGACAAACTGAAATAAAACAAAGAAACCAATGAATTCAGTGTCATTAACAAAATGTTTTTTGTTTTGTAAGTAGCATGTGTGTGTGTGTGTGTGTGTGTGTGTGTGTGTGTGTGTGTGTGTGGTAGAATGTAACAGAGGGGTCACTTCATACAGGGGGGATCTTGTCCCAGTGATCCTCCTCCAGAAACAGGAACAACATCAAGTGCAGAACAAACCAAAGGCTTAAGGATAAGAGTCCAGACCTACTGTCGGCTTTAATCTCTGTCTCCAACACACACTCATTTAAAATAGATTATTTATGCTGAGAGTTTAGGAATCTTAAAGGTTGGCTGGAAAACGCAGGGAAAAATCACAAAACCTGGGAATTAAGCACCAACATGCAAGAAGTTCTCCTTAAAAGGAACGAGGTACAAATGGAGCTGATGATCACTGATAAGAGTTTCCACAGTGCTCTCTGGCTCCCTCTAGTGACCAAACTTGGAGTAGAGATAACAACGCACTTGCTGGATCAGGCCAGACGACAAAGGAATATTTGGCACCTCCCAGGCAGGGCCTCTGTGCCTCCATTCCTCAAGAGTGAGCCTGACTGCAAGTACCTTGTGATTACTGATATCATAAAAGCGCTTTGCTGGCAGGAGACTGTGTGAGGAATAAAAAGAGGCTGAGCCTATTTACTGTATGCTCAAAGAGGACGGTCGGGGCTAATCAGATCCACTGCCATGGTTTTTGTGGGGTACATTTAGACAGTGCCACAAATCCCAGTAAGAACTCAGCTGTTTTCAAGCTTCATGAACAGGTGCTGGTTGGAACAATGAGACGACTGATGCCGGACTTGGTTTACTACTTTGATTTCCTCTCACCTACACGTTTGAGCAGGTTTTATTTAAGTAATTCAACACTGAGACACAAACAAATAAATAAATAAATGATCTAATGGTATTTTTTTCTGCTTTACTGCTCCACTTTGTCTATATACTGAACAAGAGAAAATGCAATTAAAATGCCCAGCCTTACAAAATAAAGATACAATTTACAGCCCCACAATTTTGGTCTCCATACATACACACACTCACAGGCTCATTCACACACTGGGGGCACTTTGGAGACGCCAGTTTGCCTTATCTGCATGTCTTTGGACTGTGGGAAGAAGAACCGCTGTGAAAACATCATGCACACAGACCCACGAGGGAATCGAACCATGTCTATGAAATGAAGGATTCTCTGCCGACAAAGTATGGAATCGGTGAGGAAGAACACCATGTGTGGATGATTATTCACTTCTGTTTTGTGACCATAAGGGCAAAAGTAAAAAGTAACAACACAATGAGGCATATTTGTGTCATTTTGGTATCATGATATATTAAATTTTGGTACATTTTTCCATCCCTAATTGAAACTTGTGCTAATCATGTTAGGTTGGTGTTATCTCGGCTGTTGGAGAAAACGCCCTGGAGAAACGGGAATTTTGCATCACTAACGTTCCTTTTCTGGGCTACATCATTAGCACCCAAGGGGTTGACATTAACCAAACAAAAGTGTCCACGGTCACAGAATGGCAGTTTTTACCGTAGATTCATACATGGATGCAGGAGACTGACACCAGTCTCTAGATGTCTCGATTGAAAAAAGGCTTCCAACATCTTTTATAGAACAGCTTGTCCCTTTCTTTTCAAACTCTCATTTCTGTTGGTTTCCTTTGGCATTTACCCAATTTCTCCTGCTTTGACTCATCCACTTGGGCGGCACTTGGGATTTTGAGCAGATTAATATACAGAACCCCTCACCTCGACCAAACCAACCCCGTTCAACTAAAAAAATAATAATAATAATTAAAAACAATAGATTTTTAAAGCTTTACAAAATGATTAACTTGTTAACTTTATCTTACTATTCTGTAGGCTAATACACCTACACTGGAAATAGTTAAAATGTATTTAAATAGCAGAAATTACATGAACAGTCAATTTCAAACAAAGCATCAAATTAACTTCTGTTATAAGGGAATAAAGGTCCATCAACAAACACATTTATTATAAACTCAACTGCTGCACTGGCAAACTGATCACATGCAAACAGAGTAAACAAAGACTAAAGCTAATAAAACAGACTGGAGGCTGAGATGACCAGAGTGAGCGATGCCCTGCCCGTGTTTCTATGTTTAATTATATTTTGCCTTAATTAAATTTCTTACTAACCAGATTTACAGTCCAGTATATTGTGTAAGTGCTGTTTACAGAGTGTGTGTTCAGGAGAGGCTGGGCTGGGCTGAACCATGCAAGTGAAAGCTGAAGGGGGAGAACATAGGAGGTTTCATTTTTAACACACACACACACACACACACACACACACACACACATACACGCACACACACACACACACACACACACACACACACACACACACACACACACACAGAGAGAGAGAGAGAATATAAATGTATTATTATCTGTAAGTTGTTGTGTTTCTCTTGGACTCGTCCTCCCCCTCTACAGCGCCCCTGTATGGACGTCCTCTCCTCCTGCTCCCTCCCAGCCTTCATTCCTCTCTTCCTCTAACGTTCTACTCAGTTTCATCTTTTATTCTCACAGTTGTTTCATGAAGTAAAAGGGGAAAGTGTGTTTTATTTTCTTACCTGTAACATTTGCCTTCACAGCCGACGCTCCAGTTCAGGTCAGAGTCACTTTATTCTGTAAAATTGTTTTCCCTTAAAGCATTTAAAGCTTTAACAATCAATTAATGAGGCTGTGGCATGTTTATGTGAACTAAATAATATCATTTCTACAGTAACACCTGTTGCATGAAGGTGGTTTGGTCCAATTGAAAGCATTTCAATATTTAGGGGGTTTTCTGTGCACAATGATCAGTTACAGTTCCCAGTTGTTTACCTTTGAATATTATACTTTAATCATTGTTCTCTGTGATGTCTGTGTAGTAAGTAACATTCGTCTGAGTGCAGCAAACATAAATAACATACAGAAAAAGGTTTATGATAAAAAGAAAGATTTTAATAAACGGAGATGAAAATACTGTCAGTAGGATCCCATGTTCTGAGACATGATGCAGTGATTCGAGTAAACTGAGCGAGAACCTTGTGATTGATTGGCAGAGTGGAAATATTATAGATTAATGGCTGTTTATACACGAGGAGAGGAGGAGCGTAGAGGCCAGTAAAATGTTTATGAATTCATGAACAACAAACTAAATTATCACCAGTAAATAAAGAAAATGTTCAATAGTACAATTGGTTTCTTTTTGTGCGACTTGCAGAGGTTTGCTGATGTTCCAGGTTCATGGATGTAACACTTGGACAGTTTATTTGACCTTGTTTGATCGGTTTGCTTCTGAAGGAACTAACATTTCTCTTGCGCGTTGATTAGACATAATCTTAATCTAATAATAATAATAATCATAATAATCATAATCTACCCCGTCGTGCGCTGGTGAGATACGGCTTGGATTAAACCGGCGCCTTTTCATGTGCTCTGGCTACGGAGATTTGACCAGTAAGTGGTTTAACTTACATATTAATGGGAGTCGGGCTCGAGCTGATTGTTACTGTTTCCTGTCTGTCTGAGGAAGCTCCGTCTCACTGATATTCCTGCACTGGTTGCTGTCCTGTTCGTGGCGCCGCTAGTGCTGCTGCCCTTATACGGCTTTGAAGACGCTGCCGTTAGCATTACTGACAGGGGGCAGCATGTTTGTTCGGTGTTGTGCTGTTTTAGTGCCTCTAATGTGTGGTTTGTTTATAGATTTGTTTGAGTTTTTTTTGACCGAGTAAGCCAGACTTAGCTTAGCTTAGCGTACTTCAGGTGTTTTTTTTTTCTTTCTTTTTTAATCAAAACAACGTGGATGGTTTTGATTTCTTTATTCTTGTTTTTTGTGTTGTATAACAGTTATCCTCAACTAATGTCACTGAATGTATGTATTTCATGACAGCTGACCTTCAGCGGTGACTAATTGGGAAATGTGATGTCTCATGAATCTTTCTGGTATATTTCTGGCAGCTTTTGATGCTCATTGTTGTCAGGAGATGTTTTATTAGGTGCTGTCCATGTGGTATTGCTCAAGTCTTTTGCATGAATTGTTTCTTTGGTTTGTTGCAGGAGCTGGGCGCGACTGGCCTCTCGCCTGGGTTCTGTGTTACAGCTGGAGCGTTTGATCATTGTGAGATCATTTGCACGGTGGCGTGTGTGTGGAAGTGTCCCCCGGTAAACGACAACCCTACCTCGTCTTCTGCCATTGTGAACCTCAGCTCTGTGGGTATTTTGATTTTGATTTAGTTTTATACAGAAATATATTACAGAAATATTCCAAGCTGGTTCGTTCCATTTTCTGTAATTTTGTCTTCTTTTGTTTGAAGTGAAGTTGTTGGTTTATTCTGTTTTAATTCTGTGTTTTTAAGCAATTGTGTATTAATAAATACTAGATTTTTATATTCTTAGTCTCCTGCCTTGTCTTGCCGCCACACAAGCATTAGAAGAAAGAAGTTAGGCACTAACTACACTGGCCAACACATTTTATGGAATTTTTTGTTTCCTCTGCAATTTTTTGGTAAAACAACCAGATTTTTACTATCTGAAAGGGGAATTTTAATATCAAGTAGGATTTTTAAGAAAACTTCAATTATTCCTTAACATTATAATGTCTTCAGCCACAGAGACCTACGGTATAATATTGCAGCAAAGCACGAGAGGGAACTGGAAATTGGAGATTTTCATTTGTAGTGACTGTTCGATGCTTCAAGTATCAGTGTCCAGCAGTAGTCGCCCATCACTGATGGACTCCACTTTCCCTGATAATGTTTCTCCATGTTAGGAATGTCTTGATGAAACCTTTCACCAAGTTCTTCACTCTTGGCACCAAGGTTAGTTGGGAAGAAATCCAAGTGAGAATGAAGAAAATGTAATCTCAGTTACTGTTTGCAGTTCATAGACTTGAGTGCATAGAGAAGACTTTGAATTTGTTCAACGTAGTTTGGTGCCGTGTAGTTGCTCAGAAAGTTGGAAAGGACATTCTTGAACATGGTTCACGCAACACGTTCGGCACCCTGAAAAAGGCCATCAAAGAAACGATGCTTCATCACTTGTCGAATCTGTGCTCCAACAAAATCACCTCCTTTTATCTTGGCATCACTGATGCATGGAGACGTCTGTCACAGGTTTGCAAAGGCTTCACTTTGCTTGTTTCTAGACTTAAAGTTTTTCATTAGCCCAAGTTTCAAAGGTGAAAGAAATGTGTTCTTTGGATCAACTAGTGGGTCATGTGCAATATTCTTCTGCCCAGGAACAAATTTCCTCTGATATGTCCAGTCTTACATCACATTGCCCAGCTGTCCCACTTGCAAAGAAAACAACGGTACTTGCTGTATCCAAACTGCAGCCTGAGTAAAGTTGCAGCCACCTTCAGATTGCCAAATATATTCCAGCTGTAACTCGAGTTCTGAATGTGTTTCAGCAGCAGCTGCATGTTCTTGTACAATTAACTTCATATGAACGGCTTGTCCTAGAGGCATGGAAGGGTAAATATTACCAATGTGCAGCAAAATGGCCTTCAAACTTAACAGTGATGAATCAATAAACAGTCACCCATGGTGACAATAGGGTCCATCCTTGCAACCTTGATCCACGCAGCTCTGCCTACCTCTTTAATAAATCCAACTCTCTGACAAGACTGTCGAGCTCTACCTAAGAAATGAAATGAGGATCAGTGGATGATAATGGGCGGCGCGGTGGGGTAGTGGTCAGCACTGTCGCCCTGCACCTCCAGGGTCCGGGTTCGATTCCCATCTCTGTGTGCAGGGAGTTTGCATGTTCTCCCTGTGCTTGGTGGGTTTCCTCCCACAGTCCAAAGACATGCAGATTAGGCTAATTGGCGTTCCCAAATTGCCCGTAGTGTGTGAATGAGTGTGTGTGTGTGTGTGTGTGTGTGTGTGTGTGTGTGTCCTGTGATGGATTTATGTAATAATAATAAATTATGAAGGAAACAAAAACCTTGTAAACCAGCATAATTAAGGTGTGTGAATGCAGTTTTATCCAAGTGTAGTAGTATTGTGTGTAATCAGAATTTTTTTAATTGTAACTATTGTTACTGTTACTGAGTCCAGCATGCAGGGTCAGGAGGATCTGTACAGTGTCAGAGAGGAAGCACTGAAGAGAACGCCGCACATCCCGAAGAACATGAACCACGCAGATGTCACTAATACAGTGGAGAACAGTAAGAACTCTGAGTCATGACTTTTAAGTTTAATGAAGTTTAACCAGCTTAAATTTTGTTCTTGCTTAATTTAACATACATCACATACATGTATGTACTCATCAATTTGCATTAAAGCATGTTATTACATTATTTATTAGATCTCCCGCCTGTGTATCAGCCGAAGCTGAAGTCCAGCCTGAGAGAGAAGTTTATGAGAATCAATGAAGGAATCTCACAGCATGGAAGCTCAGCTCTTCTGCATGAGATCTACACAGAGCTCTACATCACACAGGGTTGGAGTGGAGACGTCTGTAATAATCATGAGGTGAGACAGATTGAGACAATGTCCAAGAGAGCAGCAACACAGGAGACATCCATCAAATGTAATGATCTCTTTAAAGACAAGTCCATCAGAAGTGTCCTGACTAAAGGAGTCGCTGGAATTGGAAAAACAGTCTCTGTGCAGAAGTTCATTCTGGACTGGGCTGAAGGAAAAGCAAATCAGGACGTCACCTTCATGTTTCCACTTCCCTTTAGAGAGCTGAATCTGATGAAGGACAAACATCTCAGTCTGATGGAGCTTCTTCATCTCTTTTTTCCAGAAACTAAAGAATTAATGTTATTGGACTGTGACTCCTACAAAGTCCTGTTCATCTTTGATGGTCTGGATGAGTGTCGATTTCCTTTAAATTTCCAGAACAATCAGACAGTTTGCGATGTGACAGAGTCAGTCTCAGTGGTTGTGCTGCTGACAAACCTCATCAAGGGGAACCTGCTTCCCTCTGCTCTCCTCTGGATCACCTCTCGACCAGGAGCAGCCAATCAGATCCCTCCTGAGTGTGTAGACCAGGTAACAGAGGTACGAGGGTTTAGTGATCCTCAGAAAGAGGAGTACTTCAGGAAGAGGATCAGGGATCAGAGCCTGGCCAATAAAATCATCAAGCACATCAAGTTTTCAAGAAGCCTCTACATCATGTGCCGCATCCCAGTCTTCTGCTGGATCTCAGCCACTGTTCTGGAGAGAATGAAGAACGAAAAGAGTGGAGAGATCCTCATGACCCTGTCTCAAATGTTCACACATTTCCTGATCTTTCAGATTGAACACAAGGACCAAAAGTACCATCAGATATGTGACCCTGATCCTCAGCAGACCAGAGAGAGCATCATGGCACTGGGGAAACTGGCTTTCCAACAGCTGGAGAAAGGAAACCTGATCTTCTATGAGGAAGACCTGAGAGAGTGTGGCATTGATGTGAGAGAAGCTTCAGTGTACTCAGGAGTGTGTACTCAGATCTTCAGAGAGGAGTTTGTTCTTCACCTGGGGAAGGTCTTCAGCTTTGTACATCTGAGTGTTCAGGAGTTTCTGGCTGCTTTATACGTGTTTCTCTGCTTTATCATTGAAAAGAAAAATGTGCTAGTGGTGCAAAACACTGGGTGTTTTAATTTCTTCAAAAATCCAAACCTGTCTGGTTTCCTCAGGAGTGCAGTGGACAAGGCCTTACAGAGTGAGAATGGACACCTGGACCTGTTCCTCCGCTTTCTTCTGGGTCTCTCACTGGAGTCCAATCAGATTCTCTTACGAGGCTTAATGCCAAAGACAGGAAGTAGATCTCACAGCAAACAGGAAATAGTCAGGTACATTGAAGAGAAGATCAGGAAGAACTCGTGTCCAGAGAAGTCCATCAATCTGTTCCACTATATCAGTGAACTTACTGATGCTTCTCTAGTGCAGGAAGTACAAGCCTACCTGGAGAAGAAAGGTCACCTTCGTCCCAGCCTAAGCACACTGTCTCCTTCTCAGATGTCAGCTTACGCATTTATTATACTGAATTCAGAAGAGGAGGAGGAAAACTTTTCACTCATGAAAGGTGACCTATCAGATGAATGTGTCCTGAGGCTGCTTCCAGCGGTCGAAGCCTTCAGAAAAGCTGAGTGAGTATTTATTTTTCATTTATGAACATATTACTGCATGGTTTGTTATATTAATGAAACACTGAACTGCACCGTTATGATTAACTTGTTAAACGCGACGTCTTCATTTAGGCTACTAGTACTCATGTGTACCCAAAACACCCGGGGATCAATGGTGATTCCAACGTGAATAATGCTATAATATGCTTATTCCATGTGTATGGCCCCGTGGAGTATGCATGGCCCCGCCTTTTTCAGCGCACACACAAAAAAAGACCATGACTTGAACCTTCCTGTCTTTCTAATCTGTCTTAGAGATCCATTTCATAGTCTGTCTGAGTCTAGCTTGCTTACGAGACTCCACTTCCACTTCCAGTCACTTTTGTGATTTCGTACATGAGACATTTGAGTGAAAACAAACAGTTATTACTTTTTTATAACAGACAATAAGCAACGATGCTCATAACCGTCACCTTGGATAAGATAAGCGTGTCAAGCGTGCACCTGTGTTCATGTACATATCAGGTCAGATAGGAGGGGCTCCAGGGTGCTCATGACCGGCTCTGTCTATATATACACACAGAATCTGGCAGTAATCAGGCCTGGGTGTGGATAATAACATTTAACTCAGGTTTCCAAAAACTGTGGCTGATCAGTTAATTTATTATTTGGTCAAAAAATAAAAATAACACCACCATTAACACCATCACATTGGCATCATAAGTGTCCATCACACCACCCTGACAAACTCCTGACCAATCAGGGACCTCGGAGAGTTCTGGAGAGCAGAAAGACATTGTGGCTCCTGTCGATGTGCTGATGTGGCGTCCTTTCTCCTGGTTTCTGTGTGTAAGAGAAAGACACTCGTATTTCTGGTACATAGTGAAGTTGAGCTGTGTTATGGCTCTGTTTGTGTACTTATCAGTGTTCTAATATTTTGTCTTTTCTCTTCCAGTCTGCATTTTTGTGAACTGAGCACAGAAAGCGGTAGAGTTCTGTCCTCCGTTCTTAGCTCACAGTTCTCCAGTCTGACAGACCTGAACCTGAGTACAAATAAACTGCGGGATTCAGGAGTGAAGCTGCTCTCTGTTGGACTGGAGAATCCACACTGTAGACTGGAGATACTGAGGTACGCACACACCAAGATTATAAATAGAACTGATTGAGCCTTTTTGTGTGACCTTTATCACAGATAAAAATTATAGACTCATTAACTTTTCGACTATACCGCGTTTGTAACGATGCGGGTTGCGCGAGGGGCAGAGCAGCACATAAACTGGTTAGAAGGGGCAGATCCGCAGGCTGCTACCACGCGAAGTTCTGAACAGGTAAAGGTGCAGCCATTCATACACACGGTTGCCAGGCAACGCCGCCATAAGGCAATCATCCTGAACGAGCCGCAGCTGGCAGCGTGGGGCCGGATGGGGCATGGGGGGCCTGGAGCCTAACCCAGGAGACTTGGGGCACGAGGCGAAGTACACCCTGGACAGGGTGCCAATCCATCACACACATACACACACACACTCATTCATACACTACGGGCAATTTGGAAACGCCAATTAGCCTGATCTGCATGTCTTTGGACTGTGGAAGTAAACCGGAGTACCCGGAGGAAACCCACCAAGCACGGGGAGAACATGCAAACTCCATGCACTAATTATGATAAAATGGGTAGAAAATGTTTTATCTTTTAAAATCTTGCATTATGGTAATTTCTTCAGTGTTCTGTTAATGACTGGCCTCCTTTTCTGTACAAGATCTTTATCATTAAAAAAAAGAATCATTTGTTGATCGAACCTACAATACATGGACGATGGGAAAACTGACAAACCTGATGAGCCAGCCAATAACAGTAACCACATATAGTCACCTGACCACATACAAACCGGCGGCATAGTGGGAAAAAATCTTCAGCCAGCATCTCTGGCCCCATATACAAAGCATGTTTCACTTACACAAAATGCAAAAGATGCCCTTTGTGTATCCTAACGTATATATATCCTCTATATAAACTATAATTCATTATTATTGCAATTATTGTTGCAATGTTAGGATATATAATTATTCTTGTAATATACATATAATACAGTATAATATACTGTGTGTCTATATAATTTTTATAATTAAAAAATAAATCAGACATTACGATTGAAACAGTTACTCAGTAACTTTTAGTAAAAATACTAAAAGTAGTATTTTTCAATTTTTTTTTGTCTTATTAATATTTTGTAATATTTTGAATACAGCTACTCTTACTTGAGTAAGTTTTTGGCTACTCTACCCACCTCAGGTGATTTCTCACGCTGAGGCAACACTGTGATACCTGGCTAGAGGATAAGCAACAAATTGATGCAAAAGGGCCAGACGGCATTTTAAAATGAGCTCTTTGTCTGGGATGCAGGTGGAAGAAGACCTGGGTAAAACGTTACATATTTAGAGTTCACAATATTCTAGAATTTATATTCTTTGTCTTTATATTTATTTACACAGTTCAATAGTTTCTCCAAATAAGGATTTTTTAGTGGCTGGAATTCGCATTGACGAAATATATTTAATATTTTTATTCTAACATCAGAAAGGTTTCCTGATCGACTAGTGGCTAGCATGTGGCTCTCAGTCGTTGCCATTTTTAAGTCCAGGTCAGGGGACCACTGGGGGTTGCACAAGCCAGTCCCAAGCCGAGATTATTTGGGGAAGATTGTGCCAGCAGGGGCATCCAGTATAAAACCTGTGCCACATCACAGTTTGTTGCCCTATTGATGGATGACAAATAATTTATCAATAAGATAGTCATATATTGCATAATTTCTCTTGCAGTATGCGTGATTGTGGTCTGACAGAGAAAAGCTGTAGATCTCTGTCCTCAGCCCTCAGCACAAACTCCTCCAGACTGACCCAACTGGACCTGAGTGACAATAAACTGCGGGATTCAGGAGTGAAGCTGCTCTCTGCTGGACTGGACAATCCACACTGTAGACTGGAGACACTGAGGTACACACACACACACACACACACACACACACACACACACACACACACACACACACAGACACAGTTGGACTGTAATCTAATTCTTGTATTGATGCGGGTCGCACGAGGGGCAGAGCCGCGCATTAGCTGTTCAGAACGGGCAGATCCGCAGGTTGCTACCACTCAGACTTCAGAACAGGCAAAGGCGCAGTGATTTATACACGCGGTTGCCAGGCAACGCTGCCATCAGGCAATCAGCCTGAACGAGTCGCACCTGAAGGCGTGTCTATTTAAGGGTCCTGATACCGGCGCACTTGGTGCTATCATTTAGGTAGCACTGGTAAGGTATCTGGGCCAAATAAAAAGACAAACACAAAGAAAAAAAAAACAAAGAAAGAAAATAAAATAAAAGAAAGACAGACAGACAGTGTGCTGTTCAGAGACAGAGGCAAAGCGCCAGCCTCTGTCTGTTTAAGATGCCGGCGAACGCGAGAGAGAGAGAGAGTGAAGGAGAGAGCGGCACGGGTCAGTCCAGCGTGCGCTCAGTACAGTTTATTAGTGCACATAGCACTAACTCTCTCTCAATTGAGAGCCCTCTAGCCTAGCATAAGGGCTCTTATCATCCCGTAGGTCTCCCTGGCCGACCAGCCATTTAAGTCGGGGTGTGTGACGCACAGGACAGCCCCAGTGCTACTACGGCTCGGACGTCATTCCGAGCGGATCTCGTTTCTGGTAACCCGGGTGCCAGAACAGAGAGTAGTGTTCTCCATACCGCACCACGTAACACCATGCATGTGACAGAAAACAGTGTTTAGTCACAACCGGACATTATGAATATCTAGTGATGCCTTATGGACCGTCATTAGCACCAGCAGTGTTTCTGATCTGACTGATCAAAGACATGCTGAAGGACATCCAAGAGATTTGTGATCAAATATATACTGTAGACAATATTTTAATTTACTCTCTCGATTATGTGGCCCACATAGAAGGGAGTCTACCATCATTTAATAGAGCTGCTACATTACAGGTGAACCACCTCAACCTACTGAAACTATAGAGGAGACGACACTGGACGACACACACACACACACACACACACACACACACACACACACACACACACACACACACACACACACATTATATACATTTTCTTTTTTTCCGCTTTTGTTACAATTCTAAACAAACTTACTTTGCAAACTTACAAAGCAAATACTTTGTCCTAGTACACAGGACACTGCGCTCCCTACCAAACATGTGAATTGTTTAAAATGCACCACCGGTAGAATTACAGAAAAATCACATTTTATTTTACCATTTCCAATGCAAACATATACATTAATAATCAATTATTATTTCTTTGTATTATTTTGGAGTCAGTGTGGTGATAATCCCCCCCCCCCCCAATCTCTAATATCCAATGCCACAAACTAATTAACTGTTATTTTATTTTTTTTAAGTGCAGCTCACTTTGCCTTGACAATGGAGCCATTATCAGATCTCAATGACTCATTTGTCTACGTTGGTCATCTTCATTCCATCTGGGTTATTTGATGCCACTGCCATGTTCTTATGACTCATGGGTATAGTCCTTCACTCTCATGATGCCCTTGCCTACAAAATGGCCATAGCCAACCTGAAGTAGTGTGTGATTGTGATTCTTCTTGGATCAGAGACTGGCACGGCCCCAAATTAATAAGATTGCAGCAATTACTGACCACCCAAGACCAAAACAAAAGTGGTTCCTGGAGCTGGCTGCCTATTACTGCTTGTTTGTGGTAAGTTGTGCATCACCACCCCACAAAGCCTAACCGCAGTGCTCCAGATCTTGTCCAGTGGATGGAGGTGTGCCAACAGGCTTTTGAGCAGGTTATGGCGGCACTGTGCTGGGACCCACTTTCGCATTCATCTGATTTCACATTTGCCAACTGACTCATTTATCAGTCAAACATCCCCATGTTCCATCATTTCTCTTCCAGGCTTCAAGACTGTTGTCTGACAGAGGAAGGCTGTCGAGTTCTCTCTTCAGTCCTCAGCTCAAAGTTCTCCAGTCTGAGAGGTCTGGACCTGAGTTACAATTATAATTTGGGGGATTCAGGAGTGAAGCTGCTCTCTGCTGGACTGGAGAATCCACACTGTACACTGGAGAAACTCAGGTATATACACGCAAAATACTAGGGACGGAATCATATGTTGTTGCTTTTTTCTTTCTGTATCATTCAATAAACAATAGTGTTTATGATACCAAACTAACAATCGTAATACAATACAATTAAATACAAGTTCAGTAACAGCAATCAGTATAACTGCAAAATAATTCTGCTAATTGTTCCTCTTTTTTCCACGGTTTTGATTGAAACTATGAGGAACAACCACATATGCAGGAAAGAGTGAAATAATATCTTTAAAACTCATCACAGTTTTTATTAATCAAGAATGAGTTACAGATATAACACCATGTTGTATTTTAGCCATATGTTTTAATATCATGTTCCACATCACCAATACTTATGTTCTGTTAATTACAAATAAAAGTAAAGTTGCTGGTGTAAATAACCCATGAATAATGTCCTGTATGTACAATGTAAATGTGGACTGTATACGCTGGTGTAGTGGATGGAACGGTGGCTTCACACCTCCAGGGTCAAGGGTTCGATTCCTCCCCCAGGGCTAGTCTGTATTCTCTACCCGCGCTTGGTGAGCATCTGGTTTACTCCCTCAGTCCAAAGACATGCAGGTTGGGCTAACTGGTGTTTCCAAATTCTCCATTTTGAGTTCTCTCCGTGCAGTCTTGTAACTGTATGATGTATTCTACATAGTGACTCAACTGATTTATATTGTTCAAACTGTAAGGTTTTATTTCACATGAAACTCAAATGTGTCCATTTGAATCAGCTTTTCTTTCTAAATAACAGGAACAAATACACAGTCGGTTTATTTCAGATGTTTTCTAGAGGTTACCCGCAGCCCCGCCTGCATACATTAGGTTTACTTGCCTGACGTACTTGTTTTGCTGTTGATGATGATGCTGTCTACTGTTAACTTTGGCGAGGGCCACCTGTGACATGCCTGTGGTGGAACAACCTGTGCGAACAAACAAATCGAATTTCTGTTTTATGTATATAGATTCTGAGACCAGAACCTGCAGGGAGACAGTTTATTTCCCAACTAACTGAACATACCTCATATATGAATCAGATATTTACACATTTCGTCATGTCTCTTCCAGGCTGCGTCGGTGTAAACTGACAGGAGAAAGCTGTAGAGCTCTGTCTTCTGTTCTCAGCTCAAACTCCTCCAGACTGAGAGACCTGGACCTGAGTCACAATGACCTGCAGGATCCAGGAGTGAAGCTGCTCTCTGCTGGACTGGAGAATCCACACTGTACACTGGAGATACTGAAGTATGCACACACACACACACACACACACACACACACACACACACACACACACACACACACACACACCATGTACCATGTGTCTTATGTTGATGTGTATTTCAGGACTTCCCTGTTAAGGAAGTGACTTTACTAGTCGTGTCACTTCCTTTACAGGCAGCTGAATCCATGTGAGTCTAATGAGTTTGTGTGTAACGACGCCTGCTTTTGGATTCATCTTTCTCTTGAATCTGTTATGTGACCTGATGCCTGTTGTCTGTCTGATCTCTGTTACTTTTAACTGTCCTGAGCTGTTTTGTTTTCTGTCGTTCCTACGGTTATTTTCAACCTTGTTCATGTTATAGCTTCGGGTTTTTGTTTGTTTGTGTTCCTTGTTAATAATCTTTACTTCTGCGATGACGCCGTTGCCTGCAGTCCCTCAAAGCGTAACATCGTGTATCATGTCTGATCTTGTGTCTTCTCATCTCTTTCTCTTTTTTGTTATTAAATACATGGTCTCTTACAGTATGAGCTGAGACATGTGGATCTGACCTAGAACAACTACAGTCTCTTTGTTTTATATATTTATTCTAACATCAGAAGCCTGTGTTCAGTTCGACAGTTTATTTCCCAACTGCTGGATCACACTGTCCAGAGATGACAAGGAAAGACACAAAGACACATTGTACCTCTGGGAGAACCCTGAGACACCCTCAATTATCCACCTGTTATTCAGATATTTCATCTTTTCTCTTCCAGTCTAAGTGAGTGTGACCTGAGTATAGACGGCCTCAGCGCTCTGTCCTCAGCCCTCAGCCTAAACTCCTCCTCACACCTCAGGGAGCTGCACCTGACACGTAATGGTCAAGGAAAATCAGGAGTGAAACTGCTCTCTGATCTAATCAAGGATCCTCAGTGTGCACTCGAGAAAGCAAAGTGAGTTACTTTCCACACACACACACACACACACACACACACACACACACACACACACACACACACACACACACACACGTGAATTTGTTGGTACCCTACTATTAAAAGAAGAAAAATACACATGGTCAATGAAACCTAATATCAAACTGCCAAAAGTGATAATAAATAATAATTTAACGAACATTGCCTAATGAAAATCAGACATCGCTTTGTAGTTCATTTATTAACAAACTGGCCTGGACAAAAATCAAACTCTCTAGCATCACTCTTAACCTAATATTTTGCTCTACAACCTTTTGAGGTAATCAGTGCAATCAAGTGATTTCTGTAGCTCTCTGTGAAGCTTCTGCACCGGTCGACAGGTAGTCCAGCTCCCTCACCAACACCAAACTGCTCCAGGTTTGAAGGGTTCTTTCTCCAGGCTGCATGTTTCAGCTCTTTCCACAGATCTCCAATAGGCTTTAGATCAGATGTTGTAAAAAGGCAGAACCGTCAAATAGTCATAATAGTCCAGTGTGTTGTTGTTTAGCCATGCGTGGGTGTTTTTATCCATGTGTTTTGGGTCATTATCCTGTTGGAGGACCCATGAGCTGAGACTGAGGCTGAGCTTTGCAGTATGTTTCCGTTCCCAGTGCCTTGATAGTGTTTAGATTTAATGGCACCCTGCAGGACACCTTATGCCAGATGCAGAACACAACCGAGCCTCTGCCACATGTAACTCTTCCTTTTGGAAAACCCCCAGAAGCTCTTCTTCTATTCTTTGAAAGCTTCATTTCTGTGCTCATAAACATGCTACTAACATACTACTAATACTACTAACATACTACTAATACTACTAACATGCTACTAACATACTACTAACATACTACTAACATACTACTAACATACTACTAACATACTACTAATACTACTAACATGCTACTAACATACTACTAACATACTACTAACATACTACTAACATACTACTAACATACTACTAACATACTACTAACATACTACTAATACTACTAACATGCTACTAACATACTACTAATACTACTAACATACTACTAATACTACTAATACTACTAACATACTACTAATACTACTAACATACTACTAATACTACTAACATACTACTAATACTACTAATACTACTAACATACTACTAATACTACTAACATACTACTAACATACTACTAATACTACTAACATACTACTAATACTACTATTACTACTAACATACTACTAATACTACTGACATACTACTAATACTACTAACATGCTACTAATACTACTAACATGCTACTAACATACTACTAATACTACTAACATACTACTAATACTACTAACATACTACTAACTTACTACTAATACTACGAACATGCTACTAAAATACTACTAATACTACTAACATACTACTAATACTACTAACATGCTACTAATACTACTAACATGCTACTAATACTACTGACATACTACTAATACTACTAACATGCTACTAATACTACTAACATACTACTAACATACTACTAACATACTACTAACATACTACTAACATGCTACTAATACTACTAATACTACTAACATACTACTAATACTACTAACATCTACTACATACTACTAATACTACTAACATACTACTAATACTACTAACATACTACTAACATACTACTAATACTACTAACATACTACTAATACTACTAACATACTACTAACATACTACTAACATACTACTAATACTACTAACATACTACTAACATACTACTAATACTACTAACATACTACTAATACTACTTACATACTACTAACATACTACTAATACTACTAACATACTACTAATACTACTGACATACAACTAATACTACTAACATGCT
>JAAGKR010011668.1:0-18693 GCA_011419295.1 Clarias macrocephalus
TTGGGGTTACCACATCAAATCATAGCTGGGTAGTTTATATGGGGATACGGTTAAGGGCCTTACCCAAGGGTCCAAAATGGTAACCTTGTGGTGATGAAACTTAAACCCCCAACCTTTATGATCAACATCCCAGATTCACCACTGCTGCATTTTTACTACTGTTAGTAATAATATGAATATCTTACATTAAGATATGGTAGCATTCAACATGCAGAATGTTTACAAAGTGTAATGAATGCGTTTGTTTGCAGATTTTACTTAACTGACCCGGCTCTCAAGGAAGCAGTGACATGGAGGTGACCTTCCTTGTGACTTCTAGCATTGATTGATTGATTGATTGATTTGATTAATTGAACTGTCTATCAAATGTTGGAGTCCAGAAATAAACATGAAAGGCAAAGCATGTTAAATGCAGATGGACTACACAGTTTAACACGATCATGGGTATTAGTAATTTGAAACACTTGAATTGTTAACTTTATTTTAAATGCACTTTGTTATGTAAAAATTGCATTGTTATGTAACATACAGTATGCTTCTGCCAAAACTGATATTAAACATATAGAAGGTATTACAGATTAATGCAAATAAAATGTTGCATTTTATTGCAATTTTACATTTTTTTTATATCTGTCAAAGTGCATTTACATTCATGATTTTAACTCAAATGCTCCATATGGGACTTAAAAAAAGGAATTTCTTTTCACGTGAAAAGATTTCTTGAGCTTGTTCTGGATAGCTCCCATCAGCCACTGCATCTCACCTATCACGACACTCATAACTGCACCTGCTCATCATTTGTGTTTCATGAGCACTAGTATTTATATCCCTTCTTATATACCACTCGCTGTCTAGCTTTTGTCTTCTGATTTCAGGATCTCTGTAATCTAATTCGTGCTGTATTTGCATTGTTGCCTTGTTTCATTGTCCTCATTTTTGTTTCTTAGGTTTTGTGTTTCTTGCTTGGTCACTTTCAACAAGCTAAAAAAAAAAAAAACTGGGTTTGCATCCACCTCCTCGAACAAATCTTTCACCGAGCTCAGGGATGTTCTCAATTGAAAGCTGAAAGCATTTGAAGTAGTTAAGCATTTGAAGAGGAATCGGCAGTTATTATATGCAATGCTAATTGGTCTTGTTGGAAATACACTTCCGGCACTGAACTGTCCAACACATTATTAAAACCTGCGAGGATAGTGCTGAACCATCAACTTTGTGGAACAATTGTGCTCAGAAAACAAAAAACAATGTATGGAAAGCACATAAACACATCCTGAAGTTACATCATAAAGAATTGACAATAAGAGCATTGATATATGGACAATATGCTAAGAAATCACAACACCGGTACTAAACAGCTGTGCGGCCATAAGAAAACCACTTGTTAGTGAGACTAATCAGAATAAAAGGCTTTAATTTTTTAAATGGATTTTCCAGCAAAGGAAATAAAGTCATGTGGTCTGCTGAGTTCAAATTGACTATATTCCAGAGTGATGATTAAGAAGGTCACAATAAGAAGGGAAGCGCATGAAGTGGTGCACCCATCATGCACAGTGCTTACTATAGAGTACAAGTCTCTGGAGTCAGTGTTATGTTCTGCGGTTGCTTCAGTTGGTCAGGTCTAGACTCAGCAACATCACGGTATGTGGCAATAAAATGAAGCCAGCTGACGACCTCAATGTACTCAACGACCAGGTTTATCACATCTATGGGGGTTTTCTTCCTTGATGGCACAGCCATATTCTAGGACTCACATTTCGAAAGAGCGACTCTGGGAGCATGAGAAATCATTTCCGCACATGAATTGGCCATCACATTGTGTGCCAGAATCAAAGAAAAAGCTGTTCCAATGAAATATTAGTTCTTTTTGGTCAGGCTGTATATTTTGACTGATGTATCACTGAGTCATCTCCAAGCTGTCAGAAGGGAAAATCTCTATTTCCAGTCTGCCTTTGTAAGCAACATCCTCTTTTCTTTTGATGCTTTGTGTCGCAGGAAGTCATAACACATTACCGCTAAAAACCTTTTCAATCCCACACCAGTTCCATATTCTACTGATAAGATGATCATACTGTAACATGGCTTGAAGCTTCACCAAACATTGCCAGCAGCTAGAATACAAGTATTTCTACACTGGTGAGTCTTTGCATTTTTAACGAACACAAGATGATAAAACATAACTGTGCTTCCAGCATAATGTTACAAATTTACATGTTTAATTAGCGTGAATGTATAGAGTTGTCTCTATACGTCTTTATTAAAGTATATACAAATTCATTTGGATTCATGAGACCTTATTAGCTCATCTAGATTGCATTTAAATTCAATTTAGATAGTTTGTATTGCACATGAACTAAACCTGCATGTACTGTATATGCATATACATATAAAAAAATTTTATATCCTTTAGTATTTATCATACATATCATATTTATCAAAATTGACAAGAAAGCACATTATGAAAAAAAAACAACTTGAATAAACAATTTATATACAATAGTTTATTTATTGAATGAACAAAAACTATACATCACTACATTCAAATAATCATCACAATGTCTTAGTTACTTAATAGAATAATTAAGAAAATGTAACTTTAAAATGAATTAGAGGCTAATCATACTATATATACAGAATAGAAATAGTATGATGTAAATTCTATTAATATACTATTAATTATATTATTATAACATTAACATATATATCAATATCAACATATAATAATACATTTAGTATTCAAATATTTAAGCAAGTTTTCTTTCCCTTAAGTTTGTAAACATTTTTCCCCCCCGGCTGACTCTGTATGTATATGCACACCTCACTTACTCTACAATGTCAAATAGGCTTAAAGGTTTCAACAAGCAGCATATTTATGCTGTGATCAAATGAAATTCATTCCCAAAAGAAAGATATAGTGTTAAGTCTGAAAACAAGGTTGCAAAACCATTTCTCTGGCTCTGGGACTCCAATGAACCAGAGAAGAAGCCATTATCTCTAAATGAAGAAAACTGGAACAGTGGTGAGCTTTCCCAGAAGCCAGCCCACACAAATTCCTCCCTTATTACAATGAACATCCAAGATCTGCAGGCCTTGCTCACTCCAGGTAAGGACGCCATTCTTGATTCCAGAAATAGAAAGAGACTAGGGGAAAAATAATATCCATGGGAGCATTATAAGGCAAAGCATTGGTACTGTAATAAAGAGGAACAAGGAGTATATGGAAAATGTAAACACAAGCCTTTAGGATGAAGGTTTGTATATTATATAAAAAGATTGTGTTCAGTCATATTTCTGGGGATAAAAATGATATGTATAGTTTGCAGGGAGATATAAATTTTTATTAACATAATAAACCAATTAAAATTTCTCACAAGGATGTTGCCAAAGAGAATTATAATTATAGTAATACATTACCCTAATTAATTTGTATGCAGTAGCAAACCCAGACTTTGTTCTTGGACTTTGTTTTGGTTGTGGGATTTGTATGTTTTTAAGCTTGACTTTTAAGCCCCAGGAAGGGAGCCATGGTTCAGAATTCAGTGGTGTCCACAGTGAGACACCCCATACTGCGTGTCTACAAAGAGCTGACAACACAAAGTGATGGTGATGCTGTAGATGGTGACAGATTCGGGATCAATTAGCACCGCGTTCTGTTTAGGGGACATTTGGAGAAATGGCACATGCCACAGGATTGGTTGGAATTACTGCTGGAGATCCAGGAGCATGCATGCTCTCTCACCTCCAGATGGAGGCTGACAGTGAGACTTCAAATGCTACAGTAAGTCTCAACATGTCCCATGTTGGCTTCGACCTTTTGACTGTTAGTCATCTTAGCTCTGAATTCTGTCCTGTTTGAAACGTGGAGATGGTGTTACTCCGTGGAGTTCTTTATGTTTCTGTGGCGTGCCATTTCTCAAGACTTAAAGTGGGATGCCAACTTTAACTTCATTCTCAAACAGGAGGCCCTGCAGAAGATGTACTTTCTGTACATTAGCTGAGGAAGTATGGTACTGCTGCAGAAACTGTTATTACAGTGTTATACAGTGCAGTCATTGAATGGATCCTGTGCACATCCATTATAGTCTGGTTTGGAGCAGCCACAAAACAGGACAGGAACAGACTGCAGGAAACAGTAAGAACAGCAGGGGGGAAAAAAAGTCTATTCCACCCAATGACAATTGCACCATCACACCTCTGGCACAACGTCTTCCAACGCCCCCCATATACCACAGGCTGTTCTCAAGATACACAACACGTGTAGAAGTTCTGAGATTGAGCAAGGTACATTCAAAAACACTTTTATTAAATGAAACAAATGGTTCTAATTGACAATTTAAGCACTTTTATGCATTTATCCTATCCACATTTAAATACCAATACTATTGTGTATGTGGGCACAGAAAACAAAAAGCCAAAACAATGGCAGCCTGGCAGATGCAGTTTTACTCACTATGAAGGCTTATTGGATTAGGGTAAAAAAGCACTAATGACTGTGCTACACTAACTGCACATTTAAGCACCCAGTTGTTGAATTTAGTTTGCAGATGACCAACATCAATTTCATCTTTAAAAAGCTGAGAATATATTTTCTGTGGTAGTCAAGGAAGCATTGTTTTAGACAGGAGCTGTTCATCAAATCTGTTCTTTGCAAATCAGGATTTGGAGCAGGAAAAAAAAAAAAAACACAATACAGAATAGGACCAGACTACAGCCAACATCCAACAAGAATACTTTAGAAAAAATAATAATAATAATAATGGTGCGTCCCTGCTCCACCTCAACCTCACTGACTTCTACTACTCAACAACCAGGAGATATGCTGGGAAAATGATTCCAGATTCCTCCTGCTCTGGAGAAAAGCTTTTTCAACTCCTTCCCTCTGGCAGTTACTACAGGACCATGTATACCAAAACTAATAGACAAAGGGGCAGTTTCGCCAATTTAAATTTAGAGAAGTGTATTAGCTGTGCTCACAACCATAACTCAATACTTGGAAAATGTAACCTTGGATAAGTTCACATTGTGGTGGACCTCAGTACTATAGAAATGCTTTTGGTGTACAGTACCAGTTACGTTTTCTATAAAATGTATGAAGGTTCTTTCCTCAAAAAATCTTCACTTGCTTTAAGATATTAAACTAACTAAAGATTTGTTTAAAATGTTTATGTAAAGAAACACAATGGGTTTTATATACTGATATACTTCAGAAATATGCATGAAAGCATGACAATAGACATAACTTATAAATAAAGCAGTAGCTCTAATGTGCTCATTATATATATTTTACATACATACTGTATATGGTGCTATATGTACTGTATGTACTGGTGTTTGCATGCTCTTCCCATTCTTGGTGGGTTTGCAAATTAAGCTAATTGGCGTTCCTAAATTGCCCGTAGTGTGTGAATGCACGTGCGAATGTTGACTGGAGGACGTAAATATGGGAATAAATACAATGGTCACCATTGGCCTCCATGGTCCTTAGCTGGACTACAGAGGTTCCTGGATGGATGGATGGATGAATGGATGGATGGATCATGCCTGTTTAATCTGGTTTAAAACATCATATTGAAAATGTAAAACCCCTGTTATGCAATGGGGGCCCCTTTCTTTTCACGAAGCTCTCATGTCACCTCAGTCACTATCTCTGCTCCTGGAACATTAACAATGACTCCTGATTCCATCTGTTCCTTTCAACAGAATGCCTAAGTGCAACAAGAGAGCAATATAAATTGTAAATCTTCTTTTATTAATTAAATAATGTCTGGGAATTTGTGAATCCATTTGGGTGCCTAAAATGTGCTGGAATGACACATACGCGTTAAGAACGCCACATACACATATATGAACACTGTCAGAATATATGTTTATGTGATTGTCTTGGCAAACGCGGCTCCAAAGATATTTAGGTTACCTACATTGATTATTTTTTTCGTGTGTTGTACACACTGCCATTAGGTGAGATCACACCAACAGAGCACCACTAAGGAGTAGAGATGACTGTTGAATTTTAAATTGTAATGTGTCTCTACACAGCATTTAGAGCTGTTGCATTCTCAAATCTCATTTGTCCAAAGCAGTTGATTTAATTCTCTATAGGAATATGTCCTTTCATGTCTTATTTCTTACACCTATGTAAATCATACAGTCACACACACATAGCAACAAACACACTTAAGGAAAATACAGGCAAAATTTTTAATACATGTACAAATTAAAAAGCCTGCCAGTAGACGTTTTCAGAAGCCTGTGTGTGAGTAGATGTGATGGTTTTGCAATTGAATAAAATCCCAACCAGTGTTTGTTACTACACTGTGCCAAGTGTTTGTAGATTTTTGTATCATTTAAAAAAAAAAAAAGGAGAGAATGAAAAACATTTTATATAATAATTAAGTCCTGCAATTACAATTTGAATATGGCAAAATAGCAAAAGATTAACTTTTTTGACAAAAAAAAAAAATTCGATTTTGAATATTTTAAGCATACACTGTAAACCCGAATAAGTTGGCAAAACTCAAAAACGGTTGAGGTAATCAGTTACACTGAATTTTTTAAGTAATGATGTTTCCAATTTTAAGTAAACAGAACTACAGTGGGACCTCGGATTGTGAGTATCGCGGTTTACGAGTGTTCCGCAAGACGAGCAAACATTTTCAATACATTTTGAAACAAGCAAGTCTTGGTTTACGAGTGTCGAGTATCATGTATCACGCATGCGCTCTTGTTTTGACACAGAGCGTCACGTGATCACAACTGAGCCAATGATTTTTCTCTCTTGCACTGAGGAATTGTGGTTAATCGTCTACCTTGCTGGGTCTTAGTGCTCGTCTTTTACTGGTATAATCAACAGACACACACACCCACACCAGAAACACACACACACACTCTCTCTCGCCTTTACACCGCCCTCCCCGTCTTCACATACATACACACAGGCATTCTCTGCTTTACACAGAAAACTCGCGATTTTTCTCAAAGGTAAAGTACTGGTTCATTTTTTTTTAAGTTTACAGTAGTGATTCCGTTAGTATGTGCTCATGCTAGTGTCGTTAGAGAGACACACAAGCACACACACACACACACACACACACACACACACACACACAAGCACACACACAAATACACGGCGCCTGCGCACACAAACGGAGACACTTATCTGTCGGGATTTATTTTTACTTTTTTTAAAAGGTTAATTTGTTTTATTTTTACTTTATTTGTTGTATTAATCATTTTTATGTATTTTTTGGGGGGGCTATGGAATGAATAATTTGAGTTTTCATTATTTCAAGTATTTGATTTGGTTTAAGAGTGTTTTGGAATACAAGCCCACTTCCGGAATTAATTATGCTCGTAATCCAAGGTTCCACTGTCTCAGTTTTTGAGTTTGTTGTACTCATTCATATTAATCATTTTTACTTGCATTACTGAGTAGCCTAACTCAGAATAAATATTTTTTACCTATTGCATAATCAAATAAATTGTTGTTGGGTCGCCACAGCGGTTTGTCACATGTTTTTACCTCAGGTGCCATTCTGAACACAACCCTCCCATTTTTATCTGTGCCTGGGACAGGCACTTCATCCATTTGCTGGGAATCTAACCTGTCCCTTTTGCATGGCAGGCGAAACACCTACGGCTGTGCCACCAGTGCTCAAATAAGTAATAAATCAAATAAGTATCATTTGACAACTTCAGGGTGCCCAGATTATACTCACAGCATCATGCGAAGACAGACCAATCCACCATCTTGTTTAAAACAATTCAATGTTGGCAATTTACATGTGCATTGATGACATCAGACACACAAAATAGCTAAGCTGAAAGATTTTACGTTGGTGGAACTTTAAGGAGACAGTTACTGTGGATTAAAATATCAAACTGTTCCGCTAACTTGAAAAGTGTCATTTCTACAAACTCATAAATACCAAAAAGATCTAAATATTCATCAAGGTCTATTAATTTTAACTAATTGTAATTATTTAAGTTAACAATACGTTTAATTAATTTGAGCATTAGGGTTTAATGTGTAGTTAAATGTATTAAAAGGTGTTAAAGTTATAACTGTGATAAATACATTTTCCAAAACTGGCCTCCTCATTCACAATATTGTGTAGAATTGGCAGGTTTAAATCCTGCTGAAGTCAGAATCATCCTTGGCTGGGTATGCAAGAGAGCAGATTTGACAGTGTTATTGGGGCTGGAGGGATGACAAACTCTTTTGACTTATACAAGTCCATTAACTCTGGCCAGCTGTAGGTATCTTTGACTGCATTTCTTCTGGGTGGACTGTGAATCTATTAACAGTAGATGAATGAGCTTATAGAAACAAAAAGGCATATTGTGATTCTGTGTTAACTATTTTCCTTACTTTACCAATTTCCTTCACAATTTCCTTAATGTACACACAAGTTCAGGCAATAAATATCCTCCAAAATGTTGTCCAAATCCAATGTTGTCAAACAGCAAATTTTCCAAAAACAACCAGCAGTTAAAATCAGTTGGATTTTCTAGTTACTTTTTTTTTTTTTTTTTTTTTTTTAATATCATTTTGTTATGCAGTAGGCGGCAGTAGGCTTAGTGGTTAGCACTGTTGCCCTGCGTCTCCAGGGTGTCGATCCTTCAGATGAAACATATGACATCGGAATCAATTCAAGGCAGTTTGACCATTTGTCAAGATGTATAAAATCTTACAGATTGTCATAAATTTTTACTAATATTTCCTCAAGTTTTAAAAAGTTAATAAATATATTATGAACTGCTCCTGTACTATGGCAGGATAAATGGCAATAAACTCTTCCATATGTGTTGAACAAGACACAAGTCAGTAGGTGAGAGCAGAAAATAAAATGAGGTATAATAGGAGGAAGATAAAGAGGCATATACTATAGCTTTTTCAACAACCTTTTTTTTTTTTTTTTTTTTACATAAAGAGGAATAACATTTAAGATCATATCTGCTCCGTGCATCAGGAGCTACAGTATCTTGTTTTTTTCTGTTGTAAATGAGTGTGACAAATGTTGGTGGGCCTGTAATGATAAAATACTGGGTCACTAACTGTCCACACAAAACCTATGCAAATTATATTAAAAAGATTTTGCTAAATATGCAAATATAAAATAAATAAAACACTAATATGAAGATAATATACATAAACATATTATCAGCATCATAATAAATCTAAATTTAGTCTAGTACTCTAAGTAGCCACAACACTGTTGTGTGAATAGTTTTAACTGTATTACAATAGTTATAGCACATTTAGCTTTATTTAACCATTTGCTTTCCACCTTATCTTATTTTTATTTATTCTAAACCACATATTTTTTATGTACTGTGAAGAGGTAATTATTATATGCACAAAGTGATTTATACAATAAAATTATCATTATCATCAATTATCACAATCCACCACACACAGGATTGTGCACATTTCACACTCTAGGATCAGAAACTCATGACTTCAGTTAGCAGCACGGTGACAAATGTCTCAACAGTGTTTTGTTCCATAGACCAAATGTTATTGATTATCAATTATATACCAGCGACAAGATCATAGGCACCTAAGGCTCACCCATGTCTATGGAGACCACAGAAAAGCCAATGCAGAACAAAACACCAAGAAAGTGAATATTGGACATGAAAGAAAGGCACCAGAACATCCCATGCATCACAACCTGCCACAAACAGGGCCCAGCAGGCAAAAAGCCCAAGAGTGTTGACACCCTGGTCCCTATCGATTAAAAATAAACAAATTCAATCCATAAATGACTGATCCCGCAACCCAGAGAACCCGAAGGATCTGCCACTAACATACTGGTGCCACCACAGCATGCCACCAAATGGGCACAAGGGGAACCCAAAGGACGCTATGGGTGTCCTAAGGGGTGGTTACAACACCCTAAAGCCATTCCCTGGTACAGTCATGTACTACTCTTAATTTAAGCTCTATCTTTAAATAAATTTCCAATTTACAGTTAATCAGTAATTAAAAAGCAAATACTGTATGTTCTTCGCAAAATCTGTCAAATTCTATGCAATTGGATGGAGACTTTAACTAGTAAGTAAAATAAATAAATAAATAAATAAATAAATAAATAAATAAATTTCTCTCCCTCTCTCTGTGCCTATATATAGAAAGCCATTTTCCTTGTTCAGCATTCTCTCCGTTTGTAAAGCTAATCTTGGATTTTGCAGTGGTTGCTTTTATAGCCCACCAGCAAGAGGGAGAAGGAAGATGAATAGTGGTACAGTGAGCCAAGAATCAATCGACAGCAACACACCATAAATATTCACCTCAGCCCTCATTGTAATTAACTAATTTGCTGGGCTTCCAGGACCTGGGTGAGAGATGCTATTTCTGAGCAGTTATGTTATTTTCTGTGCTGGAGTCCCACTCTTGAACGTGTGCTACAAAAATATGCACATAATCTATGAAGAGGGAATGTGTTTCAAGCAGTAAAGGGCGTTAATTGCAACAAACAATTGCAAGAAAAACACATTCTGTGTATTCAATTTATAAGGGCAATAACAATGTGAATTAAACGTAATGAGCAAAATCACGGAGCACATTTTATCAGAATCATTGTGCTTTATAGTTATATTTGATAATTTCTCTACATATCACGGTACATGACAATAAAAAATGGACTAAGCTGGAATGACTAGATATTAATTAGACAGATATTAATTTTCCATTATCACAATGAAAGATTTTTCCACTTCACATGATGGCGGTTTGTCTCGAAGAAGAATTAAGAGATGAAGAATGAGAACCTGAATGATAATGTGTGTGTACAGTATGTTTGTCAGAAAGATATGCTGATGTGATTTTCTTCCTTCTGTAGTCCTCATGATGGAATGACGACACCATTTGTTTAGTAGCACATAAACATTTGAAACAGTATTTACATTACAGTATATTGTATATGATTTTTCAGACTTCAGGAAGGTGCTATTTATATGCAGAAGACTCCTGGAACATCTGGGAGACATGTGCATCTCTGTTGTAAGCTATTGAAGCAATAAGTTAGTAATAAGTTAGTAATACAGTATATATATATACACTCATCTAAAGGATTATTAGGAACACCATATTAATATGGTGTTTGACCCCCTTTCGCCTTCAGAACTGCTTTAATTCTACGTGGCATTGATTCAACAAGGTGCTGAAAGCATTATTTAGAAACATATTGATAGTGTAGCATCTTGCAGTTGATGGAGATTTGTGGGATGCACATCCAGTTCACGAAGCTCCCATTCCACCACATCCCAAAGATGCTCTATTTGGTTGAGATCTGGTGACTGTGGGGGCCATTTTAGTACAGTGAACTCATTGTCATGTTCAAGAAACCAATTTGAAATGATTCGAGCTTTGTGACATGGTGCATTATCCTGCTGGAAGTAGCCATCAGAGGATGTGTACATGGTGGTCATAAAGGGATGGACATGGTCAGAAACAATGCTCAGGTAGGCTGTGGCATTTAAACGATGCCCAATTGGCACTAAGGGGTCTAAAGTGTGCCAAGAAAAGATTCACCACACCATTACACCACCACCACCACCAGCCTGCACAGTGGTACCAAGGCATGATGGATCCATGTTCTCATTCTGTTTACGCCAAATTCTGACTCTACCATTTGAATGTCTCAATAGAAATCGAGGCTTATCAGACCCGGCAACATTTTTCCAGTCTTCAACTGTCCAATTTTGTTGAGCTCGTGCAAATTGTAGCCTCTTTTTCCTATTAGTAGTGGAGATGAGTGATACCCGGTGGGGTCTTCTGCTGTTGTAGCCCATCCGCCTCAAGGTTGTGTGTGTTGTGGCTTCACAAATGCTTTGCTGGATACCTCGGTTGTAACGAGTGGTTATTTCAGTCAAAGTTGCTCTTCTATCAGCATGAATCAGTCGGCCCTTCCTCCTCTAACCTCCAGCATCAACAAGGCATTTTCGCCCACAGGACTGCCGCATACTGGATGTTTTTCTCTTTTCACACCATTCTTTGTAAACCCTAGAAATGGTTGTGTGTGAAAATCCCAGTAACTGAGCAGATTGTGAAATACTCAGACCGGCCAATCTAGCACCAACAACCATGCCACGCTCAAAATTGCTTAAATCACCTTTCTTTCCCATTCTGACATTCAGTTTGGAGTTCAGGAGATTGTCTTGACCAAGACCACACCCCTAAATGCATTGAAGCAACTGCCATGTGATTGGCTGATTAGATAATTGCAATAATGAGAAATTGAACAGGTGTTTTCCTAATAATCCTTTAGGTGAGTGTATGTGTGTATATATATATATATATATATATATATATATATATATATATATATATATATATATATATATATATTATCAAATTCAACTGTTGCAATCAGGCCCCTTATCCCTAGTGAAAGGCAATCTTAATGCTTCAGCAAGACATCTTGGATAATGCTATAATGCTATAACTTTGTTGCAACAGTTTGGGGAAGGTCCTTTTCTATTCCAACATGACTGTGCCCCAGTGCACAAAGCGAGCGCTACTGTATAAAGACATGGTTTAATGAGTTTGGTGAAGCAGAACAGGAGCCCTGACCTCAACCCCATCGAACAGCTTTGGGATGAACTGCAACTGAACCAGTCACTCTCGTCCAACATCAGCGCCTGACCTCATAAATGCTCCACAGAATGAATGGGCACAAATTCCCATCGAATTTACAGAAAATAGTGAAAACTGTTACAGCTGCAAAAAGGGATCAACTCCGTATTAAAAGTATATGTATTTGGATACAATGTCATTGCAGGTTTGGCCAAATACTTTTGTCCCTATAGTGCAAATGATAGCTAAGGTCACACCCAATTTTTAGTGTATGCTCTAACAAAGCTAACACGCTTTTATTCAACTGTTTTATTTAATTTTATTTACATTACATACACGTATATTATGGTTTTTGGCAGGCACCCTCTCTTAGAATACCTTTTTCAACAGGTTCATGACCTTTTATTCTGATCAGAAGGCCATAATCTTAATCGCTTACCTACCACAAGATGTGGTAGCATTATTGTAGCTAAGTTCATACCTTATTGTTAGGAAAGATACCTATTACTATTATTCGTCAGGACAACACTACTTTCAATCATGGTAATAATTTTTTGTTAGCTTGCGCTATGTGATAAACATTGTGGTTCTGCAGGTTGTATTTTTGCTGGTTAACAGCTAAGACGCTTCTCTAATTACTCTGTACGGTGCTTATGCAGCATTGCAGTGCACCTCAACCACTGAATTGCATCCGAACGTAAGCAGGGGAACAGATGTGCCCTTGTAAAACTCTGAAGCAGTTTAACAACACTTCACATACAGGATAATACTCCATGAAGACAAGACAAGGTACGTACAGCAGAGGGAATAGCACAGTTTAGGTTGGACCATGCATTTGTTATGATGAGGGAAAATATTTTGAGATGTTTCTGGGATCAGGATAAAATATTAAATACTTTATCATAGTGCAGTATATACTGTGGTATTTTGTTAGGAAGTAGTTTTGTTTTTTATTATTCAAAATGAAATATTCAAGGTTTCCTGAACTTACTGTACATCATGCTTTAGCAGACAAATACTCAACCCTTGCTCCACAATGCATAAGGAGTCAAGTGGACCGTAAAAGCAGGAAATACTGTAAAGTGCAGGAATGAGGTCCTCATAACTACAGCGGCACATAAAACTGAGAATTTATTTGCAAGAGCTGTATTTCTAAGCTAATTCCTTTTATGTTTTTTTTTTTTTTTCAGAGATACACCATTAGCTTTACAACATACCGCTTAAAAGATTTTGAAAGAAAATTGTGGAATTTATCTGGGAAAATTATCTTTGTTAATGAGGTCTGAAATTTCCCCCGCGAGTAAAAATGTGGAATGCCAATAGTGGTTTAATGTTTAATCTTGGTTTGTCCTTAATTGTCTTAAATTAAACAGGTACCATTGGTATGATTTAACCTTTCAAGTCAGGGGCACATTCATTTGCGTCTGTGTCTGTGTGTGTGTGTGTGTGTGTGTGTGTGTGTGTGTTGGGCAGTGATCATTTACAAGGTGAGAGTAATTAAATTTGCAGTACAGTTTCCATTCAAGTGTAGCAGCAGTAGGGTGGATTGTCAGAAGCCATTAGGAGAAAAGAAGAGCGTCCCTGTGCACCTTTTAGCGCTACGGAGCAAATGCGGTTTTAAACCATCCAAGTGGAGGACATACAGTACAGTACTACTGGCAAAGCGCCGCTTCCTCTTTTACGATCCCGCCAGACTCCATGAGCGGCTTTATGTGATCTGGTCAGACCTACTGTATATCCGCAGAAGTATTAAGTGCTGTGAGTGCTCTTAAACCAATTTTAAACTTTTAAAGAACGCTTGAACACAGCACTCGCTTGAGGTCGGACTGAGTAAAGAGAGCCCGGGTCACATTGCCACGCTGTCTGAAAGTGGAATGTTCATTCATTTATTTATTTTCCAGAGGCATTTCAAGGCTGACAGCGAACAAATCAAACTACAGTAGCATGAGCCTCGGCACTAGAAGGCTGTTTGCTTTATTAGAGTATGTTGCCGCTGTCCCTCTCACTGTGTGTCACAGAGCTGTTTCAAGGGAAGATTTACAGGCTTACTCTGCGTTTACTTCCTTTATTGGAGATTCCGTGCTGCTTTTGCGATGTGCTACAGTATGTGGGCTGCTTGAGACGTAAGTGGGCTGTGGACTTTGACACTGCGATGGAACTCACAAAACATCACCCATCTGCTGATTTAATCGCTCCATGAGTTGTGAATGGTGGGAGGGTATTGTGTGGGCATGGTGTGTGTGTGTGTGTGTGTGTGCGTGTGTGTGTGTGTGTGTGTGCATGTAAACATTGAGATGGAATGCAGATCTTTTTTTAGAAACAGAAATGATATAACACATTTCCAAAGTGTTTATGCAATTTACAAAGCTTAAAACACTGAAGAATAATCAAGCAATATGTCTTATTAGTAAGGAATAAAAGATGAAAAGCTCACTCACTCACTCATCATCTATTACTCTTACTCCTCTATTCAGGGTCACAAGGCAGGGTACACCCTGGAAAGGGTGCCAATCTATCACAGGGCACACGCACACTCACACACACATTCACACAACACGGCCAATTTGGGAACGCCAGTTAGCCTAATCTGCAGGTTTGGACTGTGGGAGGAAACCGGAGTACCCGGGGGACACCTACTAAGCACATGCCATCTCCATGCACACAGAGACGGGAATTGAACCCGGACCCTGGCAGTGCAAGGATAGTTTTAGATTGTATATACTTGGATCAGGTTTTATACCGGATGTCCTTCCTGACGCAACCATCCCATTTTTCTAACCAGGCTTGGGATCGGCACTGCATGCAGTAGCTGGGTAGTATGGGGTGTGGTATGCCACTGATCAAGAGGCTCAAAACCCATATTTGACCCAGCAAATTGTTCTATATTGCTATAGAATAAGAAACATCACTCAGATGTGACACAGCCTGAACTGAAGCAGAGGCATTTTTGCTTTCCAAAATTTGATTATTTCCAATCATTAACAAGTCTACGCCTCAACTTTAGTCCTGAACATCTAATGTTTTCCCTACTCTTCCACATACACACTTCAATTAAGAAAAGGTTGTTACTATAATTAGTTCTAAAATGTGCAGGGCAGGTGTCCTTCACAACAGAACCCCTGCCCTGTGCCATGTGGTACCCTACATTTGTAGTGATTGGTTCATCTGGTAGCATCGCTTTTCTGGCTTCTTCTACGCTTCCATTTTTAAATTGTGTTAAACGTTACAGTATACTGACCATCTCCTAAAAGTAATTTCAGTAACTGTAATTGTTGTTCATCATCTACTGTATTAGCTCCAACTCCAACAAGATCTTTGAATGAAATGAATGATCACTTTCATATGCTATTGTTTGTTATACCAAAAGCACTAACCGCAGAGTAAGAGCCAGGCATAGAAACCCCAGTGGCAACTCACAGTTTGGCATTGTAATTTCAGAGAGACACAGACACACCAGCATGCAAATATAAACGCTCACATCACTGTGGGCCACTTACAAAGCCTACAGCATAGTTCCTCATTGACTCGAGGCAGAAACATAAATCACGTTACAAAGTATCTATATCTTTTCCATCATAACAATTCGTCTTTGATTGCAGTTTTACAGTAAATGCAAAACAAGTTCCACCTATAACTTACATTATAACAGTTACACACTTGTCATGTTTTATCACCAAGTTAAGAATAAAACACGTAAAAGATCATATCCCAACCGGGATTTTCTATTTTTCCCGTAATTCCCAACACGTCAAGTTCGAGCATGCTTCAACGAGACCTCCACCTGACCTGTGCCTGTCTGTCACTCAGAGGGTTGCTTTGCCCTATAGCTTGAAGCCTGTTTTAAAAAAATATATTTTGAAAGCATCCATTTCTCTGCGTAAAATTCATGTTAGAGAGAACTTGAAAAGCACAAGGGCCTCTGTCCTGACGATCTTTCTGTGGCAGAATCAACTTAGTGACTCTTAAAAAGCAAAGCACTGACACTGGAAACTCCTACCAGAAATGTTAAATAAACATCTACTAACAGACATCATATCAAAAAATTGTATAGTTTGCTTTTTTAAATAATAATTTTTAAAATAATTAGGTTCAAATTATTATTATTACAGTGGAACCTCGGATTGCGAGTAACGTGGTTTACGAGTGTTCCGCAAACCGAGCAAAGATTTTTAATAATTTTTTATTCGGAAACCGAGCAAGTATTAGTTTACGAGCGCCGAGTATCATTTAACACGCATGCGACTTTTCTTTTGACACCGAGCGTCACTCTCTCACCTTCCCCCCCTCCCCCTCCCCTGCCCCCACGGCTTCGCAAACACACAGAAACTCTGCTCGTCTCTTATGAGTGTGCGCTCGCAATTTGACACTGACACACACACACACACACACACACACAGACGCTCTCTCGCCTTTTCACCCCCTCAGAAACACACAGAAACTCTGCTCTGTCGCGATTCTTTTCAAAAGTAAGGTGCTGGTTCATTTGTTTTTTGTTTTTTTTTTACTTTACAGCAGTGATTCCCTTAGTATGCGCTCACGCCAGGTCAGAGAGATTTCTTTTCCCCTGTTAAAACGGTGTTTCCCTTGTGTGTGTGTGTTTGTTGTGAAACTTAAAAATTATTCCCTTAGTATGCGCTTGTGCCAGTGTCAGAGATTTCTTTTTTTCCTGTCAAAACTGTTTCCGTGTTTGTGTGTGTCCGTTTGTTGTGAAACTTAAGTGATTCCTTTAGTATGTGCCACGCCAATCTCGCTTTTTTTTTCGTTAAACCGGTGTTTCCGCTGTGTTTATGCACTTGTTGTGAAACTTAAAAAGTGAGTCCGTTAATATACGCTCATGCCAGTCTCAGAGAGATTTCTTTTTTTTTCGTGTTAAAACAGTGTTTCCGTTGTGTGTGTGTTTGTTGTGAATCTTAAAAAGCGAGGTGGGCAGAGGGAGGAGGAGTGTTACTGTGTAAAACGAGGCGAGTGAAGGGGCTAATTACACACACACACACACACACACACACACACACACACACACATACACACACGTGCGCGCACCAATGGAAACACTTATCTGTCAGGATTTATTTGTACTTTTTTTAAAGGTAGATTAAGTGCAGATTAATTTGTTTTATTTTCATTTTATAGATTGTATTAATTATTTTTATGTATTTATTTTTTGGGGCTGTGGAACAAATAATTTGAGTTTTCATTATTTTTTTATGGGAAATGGTGATTTGGTTTACGAGTGTTTTGAAATACGAGCCCACTTGCAGAATGAATTATGCTTGTAATCCAATGTTTCACTGTATTATTGTTGTTGTTGTTGTTAATAATAATAATAATAATAATAATAATAATAATAATGCAGCTGCAGTAAGAAATCCCTATAAAATTTGCTCTGTAAACAATAACATACAATATTATACTGTAACAAGCAACCTTTAAACTTTCTTAATCAACTGGTTTTAGTGATTTTGTGCTCACTAAGATCGTCCATCAGATAGTCAGAGTTTGATCTGCTATGCAATCTGAGATGCTTTCCTGGTTACCATGGTTATAAAGATCTATGGTTGTATGTCTATTTGAATTACCATAGCATTCCAATCAGCTCAAACTGGTATTGCTATTCAAAATGTGTTTTTTCTTTCCTTTATATATATTTTTAGGATTCACAATAAAACATTTATGTGTAAACTTGCAGGATGTATAGAGGAAGTTTATTTTTTCCATCAGCATCTGAACAAAAAGTGTTGAATGCTTTAGTGTGCAAGCTGGAATAGGCCTGTGGGGATCTTTTAAATGTGGAGTTATTTTTTTTATTGCATTTTTTGTATTATTTGTTAAAATTCTCAATTTTGCCAGGAAAACGCTGTTAATAAAATATTTGTTTAGAAGGAAAACTTCTGTAAATGTGATTTATGTGATTCAAAAATGACGTAGGCTTCTAAACCAATCAGTGCTAAGTTTCCCCAAAGTCTCACAAAGTTAAGAGCATCTTAACTAGAAGAGAGAGAGAGAGAGAGAGAGAGAGAGAGAGAGCTCCATATGATGCTCACTCTGACATTTACCATTGAGTTTGTGCTGCAATGGGTTTGGAAAACTTCACCAAAGAACAAGAGGACACCTTATAC
>JAAGKR010011669.1:0-18693 GCA_011419295.1 Clarias macrocephalus
ACACACACACACACACACACACACACACACACACACACACACACACACACACACACACACACTCACTCACTCACTCACTCACTCACATACACACACCACACACACACACAAACACTCACTCATACACTCACATTCACACACAAACACACTCATTCACACACACTCACTCACACACACACACACTCTTACACACACATTCACTCACACACCCGTACACACACACACACACACACACACACACACACACACTCTTACACACATACACACACACATACACACAGATGTCACTTGTGTGTGTGTGTGTGTGTGTGTGTGTGTGTGTGTGTGTGTGTGTGTATGTGTGTGTGTGTGTGCAGGATTATAAATATCTCCGTATCTAGGCTGTAAATCTCCTGGTTGTAGCGCTCTCCCCCTGTATGCGCGAGCGCGTCACTGAGATTCTCATTCAGTGTGTGGCACGCGTTCCTCGGCCTGCGCCACGCGGCGTGTGTGTGTGTGTGTGTCCGCTGGCGGTCAGAGCACTCGCGTTGAGATATGTTAAGCAGCAAATAGCACGTGGTCAGGAGTCCACATAGTACACACACGCACACACACACACACACACGCACGCACACACACACTGTGTTACAGTTTCGGGTGGTCTTGGGGTTGAGTCTTCACCAGCAGCTGTTTTCATTTGAAATTGTGTGTGTGTGCGTGTGTGTGGTGTTGAGGATGACTGTGGTGAGTGAGTGTGAGTTTTAGTGATGTGTTTAACCCACATCTGTCTGTGGTTTTCTCTCTCCCTTACACACACACACACACACACACACACACACACACACACACACACACACACACACACACATGAGCATATAGATTTTCATATAATAAAAACAATTAATTCATAGAGTATGTGTATTTGTGGTGAACTATAAATATCAATTTGACTCTGTTCTGGTAGTGCTGAATACCCCAATCCTGTTGCCATAGCAACATAGCGTTTTTCCATATACAGAGTTTATGAGTTATGAGACTGCTGCTTGAGAGAGACAGTCAGAGAGAGAGAGAGAGAGAGACACTGCTACAATTAATTAGCAAAATACTTAAATCACTTAAACTAAAAAAAATCGAATCAGCCGTGTTTAATACAAATGAAATCATTTACTTTACCTTCTTTAATCCTTACTCATTCTATATAAATCTTAAATATACAACATTTTGAGTTTCATCTTTTCCACCAGTAACCTATTTTAGACACCCTGGAATATTCAGGTTTTGGGAACCAAATGTTCAAACACTTGGCCATAACACTAAACCCACCTGCCTAATTTAATGTAGCACCACCATGTGCCACCAAAGCAGCCCTGAGCCGTCGAAGCCTGGACTCCACTAGCCCTCTGAAGGTGTGCGTGGTATCTGGCACTGAGTCGTCAGCAGCACATCCTTTAACTCCTATTCTGCTGGAAGAGGACACTGCATTCAGGGATCACTGTCTCCATGAAGGGATGTAACTTGGTGTGTAACAGTGTTTAGGTAGGTGGGACGTGTCAGAGTAACATCCACATGAGCGGCAGGACCCAAAACTTCCTAACAGAACATCGCTCAGACCATCACACTGCCTGCTGGCCTTCTTTCCATAGTGCATCCTGATACCATCTCTTCCCCAGGTAAGTGACACATTACATGATGTTAAAGAAACATGATCCATCAGACCAGGCCACCTTCTTCCATTGATCTGTGGTCCAGTTCTGGCAGAACAGCCTTACACTTCAGATACTTCCATATAGTTACTTTTGTTTGCATATAGAAAAGACTCATGAATTCTATTTCATGCATCTTTATGGGCTGTTTCAAATGTCTGATTCACAAGGACAGAGGCTAACAGACTGGTTTAAAGACAACAACCTATCTCTGAATATTAATAAACAAAAGAGATGCAAGTTTACTTCAGAAAGACACAGAGGAACCACTGTCCACTGAACATCAACGGCTCCTCTGTGGAGATCATCAAGAGTACCAAATTCCTGGGTGTCCACCTGGTGGTGAATGTAACCTGGTCCCTCAACACCAGCTCTTTAAACAAGAAAGCCAAGCAGTGTCTTTTCCTTCCTGAGAAGGCTGAGGAAGGCCTTCTGACTATCTTTTTTAGAGGAATTATCGAGAGCATCATGTGCAGCTGTATCACTGTATGGATTGGAAATTGTGCCATCTCGAACTGCAAGTCCCTACCGCGGATAGGGAGAACTGTTGAGAAAATCATCTGGGTCTCTTATGTGTTTTGTATAGTTCTTAGAAAATGTATGGTGTTGATTTGTTGTCTTAGATAGTTGGTTTATTAGGTGTTTTGGCCACTTTTGTTAATTATGTTGTATGTCCTCCTTGATCCTGGGGGAACATTGTTTTGTTTCACTTTGTACTGAAATGTATATGTTTGAAATGACAATAAAAGTCTATTTCAACTTGGCCTTCCACTACTTTTGTTGTAAGGTGGAAGTGAGTCTGGTTCCTCACAGGGTTTCTCCCTCCTGTTGTCTCTAGGAGTTTTCCTTCTCATCATCACTTCTGTCTTGTTCATTAGAGCTAAACTGGATTGTGTATTTGATTTGTAATTTCTCAGGTCAATCAGATAGTGAGCGGATCTCTTGTGTATAGTTTCCTCAAAGTCATTACACAGGTTTTAGATTAAGGTATCTTAGGTTAAGCCTTTATTTTGTCACATATACATTACTGCACAGTGAAATACTTTCTTTGCGCATCCCAGAGTAACTGGGGTCAGAGTGCAGGGACAGCGCCCTTGCAGCAGGCAGGGTTAAGGGCCTTGCTCAAGGGCCCAACAGTTGCAACCTGGTGGAGCTGCGGCTCGAACCGCTGACCTTCTGATTAGTAATTCAGTGCAATTTAAGTTGGTGTTATTGTGTTGAAATATGAAAATGATATTATTTGCAGATCCCTGATTATTATTATTATTATTATTATTTTTAATTTTTATTATTATTATATTTTTTATATTTTATTTTAATAATTTTATTATTTGTACATAATGTAAATTTAAAATTATTTTACAGTCTTTTTAAAGAAGTATCTTTCTTTTGCTTTAAAGATATGGCAGATATCCTGTTTTCTGCACTATGACTGGTTAGATGTTTTACTGCTTGTGAAATGAGGAGCCACTCAGAACTCCTTTCTCAGCCAGAGACTCTGTGCATGAAAGTAAATGCAGCTGAGAGGAAATTGTTCTAATAAAGTTTACTGATCAGAAATGAAAGAAAAATTTTCCTCCTGGAAACTTGTCACCTCACCTAGTGTTACCTCCAGGTGCAGAAAAAATATAATTATTCCAACAAGAGAGAAATGATCAAACAAGTGTTTACATTAATCAGTTTTATTCTGGTGGGGGGAATTTCTTGGATATTTCTAGTGGAAGTTCATGGCAAATTTTACTGGTGGAATGGGAAATTCTCATATCATGGATGAGCAATATGAACCAGCATCTCTAAGGAATGTCCATGGCACTTTGTTGAATCTTTGTCACAAAGGATTAAGGCAGTTCTAAAGGCAAAATGAGGTCCAAGCCAGTACTGCCCCTAATAAAGTGAGTGTACTGTGTATAGCAGATTATTTCTACTAGCAACATACATGGCCACCTCTCTTGCCTTTTCATTCTTTCTGTCTTTTCTGTCTTGGTGGGGCATTTTAGGATTTTAACTTTTGAATTCACTACCACATTCTCTCCGTTCTGTTTACAGTCTATCAGTATTTAAATCTCTACTCAAAACTCATTTGTTTTCCGAATGTTATGTCTGACTTGTTGGTATGAACTCCTTGCTTCAATCCTCTACATGTCTGTCTTTTATGTCTTGTTTTGTATTTCTGCCCCCCCCCCCCCCCCCCATCTGTACCTTAATGTCTGTTTTGTACTATGTTTACATTAGTAAAATTGTAAAGTGTCCTTGAGCTCTGGAAAGGCGCTATATAAATAACAATTATTATTATTATTATTATTATTATTATTAACTCTGAGTCACACTAAAGTAGCAGACAGGGGACATTCTGTTGTACAGGTGCAGCGGTTGCTATGTCATGTTTTTGATCTGAAGTTAAGCTTGTGTAAAATGCAGAGTAGTAGTGTTGTACTATATTTCAGTATTACTTGAAGTTCTCATGGGCAACAAGGAAACAAGGAAACATTTTACCAATCAAACCTCCATGATCTCCAGTGTTCTCATGCATCTACTTCCTGTTAGGCATTGATTAATGCCCAAAAATAATCATCCACTTCTACACTACACCATGTAGGTACAATAGTAAATCGTAAAATATTTCAGATTCCATCAAACTCCAGTAGCTTCCACAGTATTAATTCTGACTATAAAAGTTTGTAAATCTCTGATACCACTAAAGTTCTTTGCCTTTGTTAGACATACAGTAGGTCAGCACGAGGCTGATGATCACAGAACCTACAGTACCATATGACTAATGTATTTGGCTGGTGAGAGGAAGACAATCAAAAAACCTTCACTCTCCATTCTCATTCTCTGACCTACACAGCCTTTGCTGATACAGTAGGAAGGGGCAGGGGCACATTGCTTTTTAATTTTTTCAAAAAATATAAATAATATCAGGCATAGTGCAAGTGAAGGTTAACGTCTTCATTTTTTTCTGTTTGTGTTTAATCATAACTCGCAAACCAACTAGGTGCATACTGTCATCTTCTGTATCATTGAGTGAAAATACTCAAGTGTACCCGAATAATAATAATAATAATAATAATAATAATAATAATAATAATAATGTGAAAGCTGGCCAGCAGGGGAGGGGGTGTAGTTGAAGCGATCGTTACATGCCATGGGACAAATAAATCGTGCCAACTATAAAGTCGCAGTCAAAGTCACAGAGACAGCACATTCAGAGATGTTTAATTCAATTCAGCATATAAATTTAGTTTAGATCAGCAATGAGGAAGTTAGAGGTCATGCTGGTGAGAAAAAAACTCTCTGAGATAGCACAAGAAAGAAACCTTGAGAGGAACCAGACTTAAAAATGAACCCATGTTCAGGGAGTCATGTCAACTGAACTTCTTTCTTGTTAGGTAGAAACATTTCACTACTCATCCAAGTAGCTTCTTCGGTCTGTTGGTAAGTTCCTCATATTTGAGTCCTCCAAAGTCAAATGTTCCGCCACTGTCTGAAAAGGCTTGTTAAGTTCTGATTTTAAGTCAAAGTGAAGTTATTACATGTTCAGTGATTCAGACTTAAACATGTTCTATCCGAGAAGGAGACATAAACATACCAGAACCTCTGTTCCTTATAGCTGGTAAGTAGCTGTATATAGCTAAGTAGCTAGTTTCATAATGATAAGCAAAGTGAATTACTCAGCGCATTACCAACCTTTTGCTTCCAAGCATTATTAATCTTCATAATGTCTCTAGACTTATTTACTGAGTGGCCATGCTACACTGTATGACAGTACAAGATAAAACCACGGTTAAGATTTACATATTAACTGTATCTAGTAGTAAACAGGACCAAATGATATACTAAAGAACACATCTCAGCCTGGCCACCCTTTGTTTGAGCTGATGTTTTGAGATATAGGACTCTAGGGGCACCTACCAATAGATTAAAAAACGCCGTTGGAACAAAATAGAATGTGTGGTATGTCTGTGGAATAGTGGCAGGATGATTGTGTGTGTGTATAAGACGCATGTTGGTTGAGGTGTGTGGGGGATAGTCTTTGTCTTGGTTTAGCACTTTTTTGTTGTTGTTGTTGTTGGTTTGGCACCAAGGTGGACTATTCTATTCTATTATTTTCTATTCTATTCAAATTATATGTAGGAAATAAAGTTCTTATTCAAGAAGTGATGAAATGTGCTTTGAGGAATCATTTGTGATACATAATTCATAAGGAGGTTCCTTACGTAGACGGCATCTTTTTTCTGCACTTTTACTCGCTCTGAAATGTCATGATTTAAACTGGGACAAGAGGTTTGGCAAGACGCATACAGTTGGTATGTGATGAGTGGTATTGATACTGATCACACACACACACACACACACACACACACACACACACACACACACACACACACACACACACACACACACACACACACACACACGATGACTCTAAACTTCACACTCCTTCTGAATCAGCAGCCACATCACTGGTGTAGAATTTCCTCTATGTCCTTATTTCAGAGCCGACACTTTTCCACTGTGTTTGGTGGTGGTGGGGGGGGGGGGGGTCGTAGCAATAGGAGCAATAGGACGATGAGGTCAATGTAAGTGCACCATCATTAGAGAGGAATTCATCATCATTAACACACACACACACACACACACACACACACACACACAAGGAAGCCAACAAGTTTAAAATAACATCCACTTTGCTTCAGAATCCTTTCAGTGATTGCAGTCATTGTCACCTTTCATACTTTTGTGTTTGTGTATGTTGAAGTTCTCTGAGGTTTCATTAGCTCGCCCTTTACTAGGTTGCTCATAAGGAGTGCAGTTGTGACCTTATATTGCCCTCTGCTGGCCACCTTTATGAAGCCCATCTGAACAACCTAAATATTTTTTGTTCATGTATGTCTCTCATAAACTGAAGCATATGTTGTAATTGCAGGGATACATAAAATGTATTTATTTATTGAAAGTATTTATATAAGACCTAAAAACATTATGAATACATTTGGTGAAAATAGTGAATAATTGATTGAATAATGTCTCCCAAACATACCCAGATCCAGAAGAAATACTATGAAAAATATATTCAATTCAATTCAATTTATTTGTATAGCGCTTTTAACAATTGACATTGTCGCAAAGCAGCTTTACACAATCAAAAGAATTATATAAGTTTGTATGAGATGTGAACATGTATGAATCTAAATGATAAGACTGTCCCTGATGAGCAAGCCGAGGACAATGGCGACGGTGGCATGGAAAAACTCCCTGAGATGGTAATAGGAAGAAACCTTGAGAGGAACCAGACTCAACAGGGAACCCGTCCTCATCTGGTTGATAACGGATAGCAGGGATTGATCAGCATAATACTGTGTGAGATTGGAAGTTCAGTATAACAGGAGACGTGTTTAAGTTAAAATCGAGACCAGTTGGTTATTGGAGACTCAGGTAGACTGTAGGAAACTCCAGTCCTAAACTATCGAGCGACTGAAGTCACAAGTCCTCAGAGGACAGCTGTCTGCATCAGTCGAGGACAGGACCATCTTCATGGAAAAGTGGAACCGTCTCCAGTCACCACACGCATCCCAGGCAAACCACACAGGGCTCCATGTGACGAGATCTCCAACCAGAAACAGGACTCCAGGACGAGAAGACGGGTCCAGAGGACAGAGGGGTCTGGATCACTGGCAGCTCAGGAGAGACATGTTTAGCTCGACAGAGAGACAAGGAGAGGGAAAAGGAGAAAGGGAGAGAGAGAGAAGAAGAGAGAGAAGAAGAGAGAGAAGAGGAGAGAGCAGAAGAATAGGAGAGATAACAGTTAGGTCTGGTCACAGTCACATAATGTGAATAACTGAAACTTGTTTATACACAGAGTTAAACAACCAGACAGTAAGGGGTTACAATAGTCCAACCTTGAGGTGATAAAAGCATGAACTAGTTTTTCTGCATCGTTTAGTGACAATATATTCCTTAACTTGGCGATATTTCTGAGGTGAAAGAATGCTATCCTGGTAATATTGTCTACATGAGCTTCAAATGAGAGACTAGAATCTACAGTATAATCACACCGAGGTCTTTTACTGTTGCACTAGATAAAACAGAAAAGTCAAAAAAAAATCTAAAATTACTGTGTGGTCTAAAATCTTGCTTCTAGCTGCATGTGGTCCTACGACTAGAACTTCTGTCTTATCAGGATTAAGCAGAAGGAAGTTTGTTAGCATCCAGTCTCTTATATCCTTTACACATTGCTCAACTTTAGCAAGCTCGTTTCTCTCATCTGGTTTTGCTAAGACGTATAACTGTGTGTCGTCAGCATAACAGTGAAAATTAATATAATGCTTATTATGTTGCCCAAAGGAAGCATGTAAAAAGAAAAAAGCAGTGGGCCTAAAACTGAACCCTGTGGAACACCAAACTCCACTTGAGAACATGAGCAATGGTCACCATCTAAATCTAACGGATAATGATCAGTCAAATAGGATCTGAGCCTCGAGAGGGCAGTTCCCTTAATTCCTACTACCTTTTCTAATCTGTGAAGGAGAATACTATGATCAATGGTGTCAAAAGCTGCACTGAGGTCGAGTAACACAAGTATAGTGACGCAACCCTGATCAGAGGCCAATAGGAGGTTGTTTACTACTTTAACGAGTGCTGTCTCTGTGCTATGATGAAGCCTAAATCCTGACTGATACAGTTCGTTTATGCTATTTATAGGTAGATATGAGCATAGCTGCTCCGCTACTATATTTTCCAGAATCTTAGAGATAAAGGGGAGGTTTGATATCGACCTGTAATTGGACAGCTGACAGGGGTCAAGGTCAGGTTTCTTGATTAGCGTTTTAATAACGGCTAATTTAAAGGATTTGGGGACATACCCACTACTGAGTGAACAGTTAATTACTTTCAACAGGGGTTCTATTATTGCTGGTACTATCTGTTTGAGAAAATGTGTCAGTATAGGATCTAATATACAGGTTGACGATTTTGAAGAAGAGATGAGTGAAATTAGTTCCCTCGCTTCAAGAGGAGTAAAGTATTCCAAGTTCTGATGTGACGTGGTTAGTTCATCTGTATTACTTAAATTGTCTGGTTTCAAAGCCTGATTTTTTTGCCTAATGTTTATGATTTTGTTATTAATAAAGTTCATGAAGTCCTCACTACTGTATGATGTTGTAGTGGAGATTTCTGCAGTGGTTTTATTTCTGGTTAATTCGGCTACGGTATTAAATATAAATCTAGGATTATTTTGGTATTTTCTATAAGAGTGGAGAGATACGTTGATCTAGCATCACTGAGAGCTTTTTTATAGTTCAGGATGCTCTCCTACCAAGCTATTTGAAATACTAACAATTTGGTTTGATGCCATTTACGTTCTAATTTCTGAGCGGTCTGTTTTAAACTGCGCGTGTGATCGTTATACCAGGGAGTGAGTTTCTTATCCCTAATCTATTTGCTTTTAACTGGAGCTACATTATCTAAGGTATAATGGAATGTCGACTCTAAATGTTCAGTCGCCTGATCGAGTTCTGTGGAGTCAGATGGCGATTGTAGCACACTTGAATAAAGACTCAGTGTGACATAAATATTTTCCCACTCTTTACTGCAAAAATACAGACAATACAGCAAATTGTAAACATATTTCTGTCCGACATCTTCTCTAAGAGTTGCACTACTAAGCGTGCATATTAGCAACACTTCAGAACAGCAACGTTTACTAGCGTTACACCCTCTTGTGGTGAGTGTTGGTAACAACAGTTTTAACTTTCTTTTAAACAATGCACTGTCTCTGTATATTGAAAACTGGTATATTGATATTTTATAAACAAATTACTCCACGTAGCAAAAACAAAACATTACATAGAATAGTACTTCAATCTATAAAATTATAATTGGGCAAAATAATAATATTTTAAAGGGGGTGCCCCTTTTAGTGCTTCACTAAACTCATATCCTTCACACCCTCCCCTCAAAAATGTAATGGTGTACCGACATTGTACAATTACCAGTCCACAGTATCAAAGTTTTATTCTACATGTTACAGTTATGCACAGCATATAGGTTACTGCTAAGTAGGAGTCAGAGGTTGCATAGTCCATCAAGATGCAGTGCTGTTTTACAGCCATTTATATGACATATATCTCCTGTTAATGCCATATGTTTGGAGTAGATGTCTTGTGCACAATTATTATCCACTGCCACTTCTGCCAAGAGCACGGGTATCTGCATCACTTTTGAGAGTAAGTACCTTTAACAAAGCAATAAACTTCTATCTAACCCTGCATGACATGTGTTGTGGTAAATTACTGCTCTGTCTGACATTATTAAATGAAAATCTTAAAGTAATTCCTGTCAATTGTCCTTTAAACTACATTACAATTTTATTGACCTGTAACTAAACTAAATTCTTCTTCTGAACAACAAGAGAATAAATTGTGCTATCTTATAACTATGCTAAACAATCATTCAACTGTTAGTCTACTTTTTTCTCAATCAACTTGTTACTTATTCCTGTGACATGGTAGGCTGTCCTAACTTAGGATAAGTAAATATTAGTTTTGGTCTTCTGATTCTCAAAGGATATTTCTTCTGCCTGACAGGTGACTGGCCAGTGTCCTCTTGCTCACTGTGTGCTGACCCTGGGGATTCATCCTCAATATCTCCCTTTCCTCTTCTATTCCTAGTTCCTCTTCCTCAAGTGCTGGTTATTGTTCTTCGCTTTCCCCACCGCTTGCATTCTCCACTGCTGTCGCATCATAATGTGGGTGAAATTCGGGTCCCTCTGCTCTCAGATGTCCATTTCCATTTCTTGGTCCAATGTCTGTGAGTTGTGGTCTGATAATGGCTCTCCATCCGCCCTCATCTTCCGAGCTATATTGTGGTTCCTTATTTTCCTGTGTCCTACTTAGTTTTTTCCTTTTCCTAGATTCTAGGGGTGAGTCTGTACTTTCCACTGGTAGGAAATCGCATGGTAACAGGAGATTCCTATGGAGGATTCCGATGCGCCCCTTTCCATTTTCTGGCTTGAGCTCATATACTGGGCTGTCCTGATGTTTCCTTTTGCTAACAACATATACTTGTTCTTCCCAGAATGCCCATAGTTTGCCAGGTCCCCCCTTTTCATTTAAGTTGTGGACCAGCACCCTACATTCAGGAGATAACTCCGCACCATAGACCCTTTTGTCATAGGATATTTTATTCTGTTTCCTCCCTTTAGAAGCTGTCTCAGAGGCCAACTGATATGCTTCAGTCATTCTAGCTCTCTATTTCTCAGCATAAGCGGTGTGGGATGGGCTTTGGTCTTGTGCTGTAAGGCCAAACATGAGGTCAATCGGGAGTCTGGGGTTGCGACCGAACAAGAGAAAGTAAGGCGCATAGCCAGTAGCTTCACTGCGTGTGCAGTTGTAGGCATGAACCACCTTTGCCAGGGAAGCCTTCCAATCTCCCTTTGCAGCCTCTGGTAAATTTCTGAGCATGGCCAGCAATGTCCTATTGAATCTCTCCAATAGGAGAGATTTGGCTGTTTCCCTGTGGGTGGTACAGTGTTGTTCTGGAGCCCTCGACTCCACTATATCCCTCCAGCTTAGCAAACAGTTTGTTCTCAAACTCCTTACCCTGATCATGGTGGAGCCTTGTAGGGAAGCCAAATTTTAAAACAAAGTCTCCAAAAACCTTTACTGCAGCGGTTTTGGCAGCTTTATTTAAGCATGTATAGGCCTGAGCAAACCTTGTAAAGTGGTCCATCACTACTAGGATATATTCATATCCTAACCTGCATCTCTCCAGATGTAGGAAATCAATGGACACCAACTCGAATGGGTACGTAGTGATAATATTGGTCAGTGGTGTTCTCATTTGCTTCTTAGGACGTTTCCTTTTCAGGCAGCTACACACCCGTGTGATGTAGTGTTCAATGTTCCTCTGCATACGAGGCCAGTAGAAGCGATCTCTTATGAGAGTCAAGACCCTTTCTACTCCAAGGTGGCCCATCTTTTCATGGAGTTCCTTGTAAATGATCTGATGAAACTTCTGAGGCAGAAGTAGTTGCGTCCACTGGGTAGTTTTCCGACATAGAAGTCCATCCTCATCCATGTACAATCGTTGTTTTTGTCTTATCAGTGCAGTTATTTTGCTGTTGTGGGGTTGTTTTCTACATTTAGGCCACTGGTTTGAGACAACAAATTTTTTGAACTTCTCCACTTGATAGAGAACTGGAAGTCAGCGAGTTCAGCTACCCACCTATGGGTGGTTGCGTTTAGCTTGGCAGTAGTGAGCACATATGTGAGGGGTTTATTATCGGTGTACACCGTGAATGGTGATGTATAGTAGAGGTAGTCCCTAAATCTTTCACATATTGCCCACTTCAGGGCTAGAAACTCCTGTTTTCCTGAGTAAAGATAGTAATTCTTTTCTGGAGCTGTTAAAGTCCTGAACCCATATGCAATTACTGCCAATTTTCCTTGCTGTCTTTGATAAAGCTCTGCTCCGAGCCCATTCTGCGAGGCATCACAGTGCAGGATGAAGGGCTGCTCGAAATCGGGGTATCCCAACACTGGAGGCTGAGAGAGTAGGTCCACTAGTTCGCATAGCACTCACTGATGTTCATCTGACCACAGTATTGCGTGGCTTGAGGGTAGCTGTCCTCCACTTCTCTGCTTCCTTAAATCAGATTTTGCTTGTCTGTGTTTCCCTTTTACAACTTGGTCAGAGCTGAGAAGGTCATAGAGAGGTTTTGCTATACGGGAAAAGTTTGGAATATAACTACGGTAATAGGAAATGAATCCTAACAACTTCCTCAATTCTCCGATCGTGGTTGGTTTCTTGTGCTTCAAAGCCTGCACAGGGGCAATTTCTGCAGGATCCATGGTATAGCCGTCCTTTGTAACTAGCTTTCCCAGGAATCTCACTTTGTTTTTGAAGATTTCACACTTCCTGGGTGCTAATTTGACTGCATGGCCCTTATAATGGCACAAGACACATCTTAGATCATTAAGATGGTCCTCAAATGTCTTCGAGTGGACCAAATTGTCATCCAAGTATGGCAAGCATATTTCATTCCGCAGGCCAATTAAGCACTCTTCCATTGACCTCTGAAACTCTGCAGGTACAGATGACAATCCGAATGGTATTCTCACCCATTCGTACAGGCCCCAAGGTGTAATGAACGCAGTGAGTGGTCTACTGGACTTCTCCAGAAAGCCCTGGTGATAGGCCTTCCCTTGATCAAGGACCGAAAACCAGGAATTTCCCTTCAGATTAATGATCATGTCTTGTATGCGAGGTATGGGATGGCAATCAGGAATAGACTTACTGTTCAGCTCTCTGTAATCACAACACAGACGGAGGCTCCCGTCCCTTTTCTGCACACAAACAATTGGGCTAGAGTAAGGGGATTTAGATTTTTTTATCCATCCCCTGTTCAACAGGTCCTCTAGATTTTCCTTCACCTCTTTATGAAGTGGCTTGGGTACTGAAATGTAGGTTCGCTTTACTGGTGTGGAGTCACTCAAATGAATTTTAAGCTGCAGTGAGGGTATCATTATACCCTATAATACCCTACATCATTTTCATTCCGAGCGAAAACTCCACAATCTTCGCGCAACAACTGTTTGACTTGCTGTTGTTGGGGGTAAGACAGATGACTGAGGGGAACCGGAGGGTCCCAAATGTCTCCACTGTGACTCTCTGCTGGGCTATCGAGTTGCTCTTGGGGGGACCCTATTGCTGGTACTGCCATTTTGACAATAGTTGATGCCCTTGTCTTTGTTGGTTCTGTTTCCACCTGCTTGGCAGGTGCAGGGTAGATGGTTTTTATTATTTCAGTTTGTCCCAACAGCGTTCTTGGGGGCAAAAGAATGTCATGGGAGGTGCTATTCATGACTGGAATGGTGATGTTGGACCAGGTACCTCTTTGCAAGCGCACAACACTCTCCTCAATATTCAGTCCCTCCGGGATCTGCGGGTTGGTAAAGGGCTCAACAAGGACATCTTGCTGTTGAGGAAGTCGGCCAGTTTTAATCCTGCACCTCACCGTTTTCATCTCGCCTGCTGGGATAATCATTGCCTCCTTACCCGCTTTTACCATGCCCTTTCCGAGCCTGTCATTTTCACTTCTCATTAGTTTCAGAAACACCACAGTTTTTTCACAGTCAAAAGAGAAGGCTGCACTTACAGCCTCTGTAACAGCATGTGGTGGGTTTATGCCCTTCCCCAACAAGTGTTCGATAACATTGTAACCAATGATCGGTTCTTCTGCCACACCCTCATTATTAGCTACCAAAACTAGGACTAGGAGCTCAAGATGTGTTATCTCATTTGAAGGTAACTGGAATCTTACTTCGACCCACCCTGCAAATGGGATTGGTGTCTGGTTCAATGCCCTTTCATCTAGTATCCCCGGCCCAATAATCTCAGCAAGACTCCTAACTGTGGCCTGTGGAATGTTCTGTTGTCTCCATTTTTCATTCATAAGACAGAATTGTGACCCAGTGTCCCACAAAGCTTTTGTCTCTACCCCATTCAACAGACAAGTGATCATGTATTTTTTTCCGATCAGGTTGAGCAATTGTGTTCTTCGTCTTGGGGAGAGGAGATTGACACTCACTGTTTCATTTCTATCTAATTCTACACCTGGAATTCGAGCTGTAATTTTGTCCTCTAAGTGTTGGATATTGTCTGGGATCAAATTGTAAACATCTGTTGATTATTCACTGTAATTTGTTGCGCCGACTGGAAGTGATGGTGTAGGAACTACAGTGCTAGCCGACATATCTACCTGCTCTGGTCTATCTATCTGCCTCCTTCTGGACCTATATCCCCGGGATAGGTGACCACTTTGACCACATCTAAAACAATGGTCACATTGCTCTCCCTTGTTTATGTCCTGGCAGTTTCTACAGCCACGTTTTCCACTTGTTCGCTGAGAGGGCAACGATCTGGGAGACTCATGCATCACCTTCTTAATCTCTTCTAACTCTCCTTTCAGCTGTCTAATTATGTCAAGGAGCTCATCTTCTGTATGAGTCACTGAAGGCCGTGTTTTTATGGTTTTCACTTTTGCAGATGTGGAGGGCGACCTCTCTTGACGACCAACTGCTCTCGCTGTTACTTCTGAGGCTGGCTGTGTTTCTGCTTTTATTTCTCTTACTTTAAGCTCTTTACTGGTTTTCCTGAATTTCTGTTGCTGTTCCCTTTCCAGGCTGGCTGCTTCGTTTGTCTTCGCAATCAAAACATCATCTGTCACCGCTGAATCATCAAGATAGTTTTTTAGTTGGTATTTAACACTGTCACTGATTAGGCCCGTCCTCACAGCTCTCAGGAATTTCTTTTGAACCAGTTCAGGGCTATACAGTTCATCTGCTCCAGGCTCTCTGGAGGATGCTAACAGTCTCTCTTTTAGCTCTATTGCTCTGAACAGGAAGTTTTGTGGGGACTCATTACCATCCTGGGTGATGTTTATTAGCCGATGGTAAAGATCAGTAGAACTGTCCTCTTTGTAGTGCCCCTTTAAAATAGTGCGAAGTTGTGATAGCGGGAGGTCTGTTTTGATCTCTAGCATGTCTCTGAGGTTAAGACCTGGGCTTATGGCTCGGACGACCGCTTCAATAATCTCAGCTTCACTGTGGTTTTTCTTTAATCCCATGTCAATTTGATGGTTCAAGTTGGAGTACGACAGCTTATCTCTCTGCCCTCTTTCTCCAATCTGGCCATTAATCTTGAATTCTCTACGTATAGTCACCTCAGGCAGCTGAGTGGCCTGGGAGGTAGCTGGCTGTGACAATAGAACATGACTCGACTCCTGGTTTGTTATTCTTTTAGTCAGCTTCACCATTTCCTCCTCGATTTTCCTTGTACTGATTTGGAAACTTTCTTGTAGTGCTGTATATTGCTCCCATAGACTAGCCAATGCAGCAACATCTTCACAACAACTGTCCCCTACCTGGCCATCGCTTCCCTTCACTTCTTTAGCACTAGTTATTAGACGAACTAGAAACTCACGTGCCACTTCCTCTTCTTCATTTTCAATCGCTGAATCAGCTGTTTCGCTTATTAATCCGATCAGCGTGTGCTTTTTAGTTTGTTTGTCAGTGGAAATTTTAGCTTGCAGGCATACCTCCCGTAGTAGGATCCCACTGAGCTGGTCCTGCAGTTGTTCCAGCTCCATGCCTTATAAGCGTCTCTTATCTCCCACTTGGTTATAGATCAGTGTGATTGTGCATATGTGTGTTTATCAGTTCAGTCCGGATGTTATTTAGTTTGTCTGTTTTATTGATGTGTGTGTGTGTGTGTGTGTGTGTGTGTGTGTTTATCAGTCCAGTCTCTTTGTGTTGAGGAGACGGATGGCTTGTGGGTAAAAACTAGAACAACTAGTGTGTGAAGCTAGAACAACTTTCTTGGAGCCAGGCAGTGATTTCAGCATAATGTTCTCAAAGCTGGCTGATGGTAGAAGCAACAGGGCCTATATTTACTAAGCATCTCAGTGTAGGAAATCGCTCCAAAGCGGCCCAAAATTCTCAGTAATGCAATTTTGGTCCTACTTTTAGGAGTAGGAGTAAGAGCAATCAATCAACATTCTTTAAATAGGAAATCACTCCCATCTCCACCAAAATGTAGGAGAGCTCTGGAGGCGGCCTTACTGGTTAGGAGTAGTGAGGAAATGGTGTTCAAACAGTGACACGCGCGGAGGAGAGACACCCTTGGACAAAAATTTAATTAAAATGTTTTTTTTTTTTAACCCATTGTGTGCATTACAGTATGTAACTGGTCCATATGCTATCTCTGAAGATGCAGCTTTGAAACAGTGAAACAGCGACAGTGTCAGGAATAATAAATTAAATTCTATTCTTACAGCAGAATTCACTGAATTGAATCTGCTCATGAGCAGATTCATACACTTCCCACCACGCAGCGTGAAATCAACCAAGAACAAGCTGCTTTCATGGGGTCGTGGGTATCATCAATGGCACACACATTACATAATCCTATTTATATACATTTTATATACTTATATTCAATTATTTGAGTGTACTTAACTGTTTATTTGAGATTCTCCATTATGAACAGCACTTTATCACTTCCTTAACAAGGTGTGTCCCCGTGTTTCACACTCCTCAGGGGTTGTGAGGCAAACTACAGGTGGCACTGATGCTTTCACAAAGTGCCTCCACTCACTTTTTATCTTTAGAGGTAAGAGTAGAGCAGAACTTTCCTTTAATTATTTCTTTACATTTTACTCCCTCCTCCGCAAGCAAAACGCTCTCATCCTCTCTCCAGTCACACTCTCTTTTTGAAGTCATTTTGATCAGATTATGACAGTCCTACACAGCTCTTATAGCTATTATAGGGGCTTTAAACAGTTGTGATTGGAGCAGTCTGGTTAGGATAACAACCTGCAGCAAGTCATGCATCTATAAGTTTTGTCTGTGCACATAAAATGTTCACACAACTTATTTCACCATTTCACTTTTGCACTGTTTAAAGCTACAAAAACCCATCAAAACTACAGCACACACTATAATGTGGAAAACAATTCCTAGAAGTGATTCTGAGATGCTTAGCAAATACTTGCTCAGGTCTGGTAATAACAAATTGTCTCAGAGTAGGAAATCGCTCCTAAGTAGCAAAAAAAAAAAAAAAATAATAAATTTAGAGTGACACAATTTTGGTCTTCTTTTAGTAAGAGGAATATTTTTTAAATAGGTAATCACCTAAATACAGGAGGGCTCCAGAGGTGTCCTAACTGGTTTTGTTACAACTGAATGACACAGAGCTCATAAAAGATATTTTTGGATAAAAATGTACTTTTTTGAAACACATAGCAAAGTATACAACTGGTTCATCAATAAATTTTGTATGCTGTCTCCGCAGCAGTCACCCAACAGTGTTTGAATGGTACTTAGTTAGTGACATAGTACTCCTGTCTACGGATCTATCCAACAATGGAAACGTAAGCAATTTTGTAAGTTGCTCTGGATAATAGCATCTGCCAAATGCCTAAATGTTCACATTTTTTATAACAGTGAAGATGCAGCTTTGAAAGTGTTTTTTTCTGTTATAAGCATCACTTTTTATATGCCATTAATAACTTGAATACGTCGTACCCCCCGTTTTTCACACTCCTTCGGGATATGTGTGGCAAAATTTCAGGTGGCACTGATGCTTTCACAATTTGCCATTCACTCACTTTTCATCTTTATAGGTAAGAATAGGGCAGAATTAGCCTTTTTTGCTGATTCTTAGACGTGCTTCTGAGACACTTAGTTAATACGAGCTCTAGAGCTAGTATTTCTTTTGATTGTGTAAAGCTGCTTTGTGACAATGACAATAGTTAAAAGCACTATACAATTCAAATTGATTTCAAGGATGAAATCTGGCTGGTTAGTCTTTTTGAAGGATGCATGAATCAGGCCACTCACAAGGTTATCCTGGAAGAAAATTTGTTTTCTTCTGCTCTGTCTGTGTTCAGGATTGGTTTTTCCAACAGGTCAATGCTCCATGCCACACAGCCAGGTCAATCAAGGTGTGGATGGAGGCCCGCCAGATCCCGGTTCTCTCATTGCCAGGATCTCCAGATCTGAACCCCACTGAGAACCTCTGGAATGTGACCAAGAGAAAGCTGGATGGTCACCAGCCATCAAACAAAGTTAAATTATAAGAGTAGTAGAGAGTATGCTAAGAGACATGAAAGCTGTAATGGCAAGTCATTAATGTTATTCCACCAAATACAGACCGTATTCTAAACTTTTCTTACAAAACAATACAGTCGAACCTTTTCGTTCCGGAAGTGGGCTCGTGTTCCAAAACACTCTAAACCAAATCATCATTTCCCATAAGAAATAATGAAAACTCAAATTATTCATTCCACAGCCCAAAAAATAAATACATAAAAATAATTAATACAATCTATACAATGAAAATAAAACAAATTAATCTGCACTTTACCTTTTAAAAAAATTACAAAGAAATCCCGACAGATAAGTGTTTCCGTTGGTGCGCGCAGGCGCTGTGTGTGTGTGTGGAATTAGCC
>JAAGKR010011670.1:0-18692 GCA_011419295.1 Clarias macrocephalus
GTCTTTTTTTCTTTTACTTTTTTCAAAATATTTTTGTTGCTTGTCGAAAGAAAAAAATTATTCTCTGTAGCAGTCCATTGATTTCATGAATTAAAACACACTATATATATATATATATATATATATATATATATATATATATATATATATATTTTTTTTTTTTTTTTTTTAATATATATGTCAAAAGGGTTTTGTGGCTCCCGGTGATTTTTATTTATTTATTTTTTGTGGTTAACGGCTCCGAATGGCTCTTTGTGTGTTTAAGGTTGCCGACCTGGTATACAGTATAATAATATTATGGTAAAAACATGATAATAATATGATATTATTATAATTATTAATATAATATGATATTAATATTTAGATGTGATGAAACCAAAGTACTTCCTGCTGTACGTCCCTGTTCGTTCCCAGATTGGGTGTATGAGCATCTTAAATGAATGAGGTGGTTTACTGCAGCAGAGTCCCATGATCCTCGCTCTCATGTGATTTATATAATTGTGCCTTCGCTGGCACTCCGGATGATCGGATCAGGCGCATGCTGTGGTTTAGTGGAACGACTTCTGGACTTCTCTTCCATTAGGTAGGTTATGGTAGATTTGTCATATTAATATGCGATAAGTCGAGTCGAGTCGAGTCGAGTGTGGTTATAATAATACAGTTAAGGAATGAGATGAGTTGATCCTGTACTGTAATTATGTTGATTTAACTCTTTTTTTTTTTCTTTGATGTGTGTGTGTGTGTGTGTGTGTGTGTGTGTGAGAAAGGAAGACTGAAAGAGAGTTAAATCTCTAAAGACGCAGTTCTGCGAATGCTCGAGCGAATGAGTTGTTGCTTTGTCGATTAAACCTATTTTTAGCACGAGACCTAACGAGCTCGAGGACTGAGGCAGCTCTGCGGCTCCCTCTCGTTTCTTCACTGTTTTAAAGAGCATCACTTCCCTGCGCGCTGTTTATCAGACCCGAGGTGTTGCCCGAGGCTGAAACACATGGATCTGTGTGTACATGTATACAGATTCTCACTGACTCATGTGTAAACACTTCCCGGGAAAGTGGGTGGGTTTTACCGTTAAGCATGCACCTGCGACGTCTCACAGCTTTTCTCCTGGAATGTCGCCGCCTCATATCTCCTTTGTTCTCTCGGTGTAATCCTGAGCTGGTGTGGAGTTTCTCGTGTTCTGGCTGCCCCGCAGGTCCTCAAGGTTCCCTCCGCCTCCTAAAACACGCCATTGTTCCTATGATAGACTGGTGTCCTGTCCAGAACATGTCAACCTGTCACTCCTGTGAAATCTACCCAGTGCTAATCCCTACACACACACACACACACACACACACACACACACTGAGACTCACCTCAGGCACTACTTGTAATTCCTCCCCAATGCTTCCAGTTTGTGTAGTAAACACTTTTTTTTTTCTCTGCATGAGCTCGAGCACACTGCGACAGGAACAGGAACACAATGTTGTTGTTGTTATTGTTGTTTTTTATTTTACTTCCTCTGGTGTGTTCTTTTAATTCTAACCACATGAAGGAAGTCACAAGTTATACTGGAATATGAAAGCAAATGCAAAGCACAAATAAGTAGAAGTAAAAAAATCATACTTTTTTTTGTTTGGATGGGGTTAATACCGTACAACCCCGGTATGAATTAAGCCATGTCTTCTGGTGCATTCTTCCATCTCCAGTGGCTTGAAGAACCTTTTTTTTACGATCTTAGGCATAAAAGCTACATTAAAGGTGACCTATTATGCAAAAATCACTTTTGACAAATTTCTAGACGTTCATATGGTTCACTAGTGTGAAGTGAGAGAAAAACAAATTATATTCCTGAAACAAGCCAATTAGATTTTCCCCCTAATGTGACCTCATATGAGAAAATACCCCCCCCCCCCCCCCGGCTTGTTGCACATTTGAAGAGGAGTGAAATAAAGGGAATTTAAGGTATACAATGTTGAATTAACTAGGGGGTAGTCCAGCCTCAGCTTTAACACACACACGCACAGACACACACACACACACACACACGCACTCCGAGAAAGCTTTGAGACCTGTGTTAACTGTTTAAATTTGCATATGCAGCATTTTCACTATATGAGCAAATGTACCGAGCCAAACCCAATGCCGGCTAAGTTGTGCATACGTCTCGGAGCTGTTGCGTCGATGCAAAGCCAAGCGAAATTAGTTTTTGGTGTTTTTTTTTTTTGTTTTGTTGCAAGATTTAGTGAAGACACATCACCATGGGTCGCAAGAAGGTCATCAAGGACGGTAGCAAGAAGAAAAGTGAGCTGCTTGGTTTTTTATAGTTTGGTTTGTTTTTTAAAGCAGCCGGTGCCAAGAGAAATCCTAAATTAAGGTTAAGTGAGGGTTAATGTCTATTTTTTTTCATATTCTACTTCATTTACGTGTCTTTTCTAAATGTTTACATTGTTTTTATATGCAAAAATATGATTATAGTGTTGGAAATTGGTAATATTGGTAATATTTTTGGGTGGCTGGAACGGATTATCTGCATTTACATTATTTCCTATGGGAGAAAATGTTTTGCGATACAAATTTTTTTTTTTCGTATGCCGAGGTTCCGCTGTAGTCCAATATGGGAGCTTTAAGGGTAATATGTACAAACGTTTATGCCACAGCATTAAGGAATCTGCTAAATCTGCTAGCTCCTGCTGTGCTGCTCTTGTATTGGCTCGGATTTCACACTCGGTCAAGATCGAACTAATCATCCTGTATAAAGAAAGGTGGGATTTTTCAGGAAAAGTTGGGAAGTACGTATAGCCAACGGAACCTTTAATCATGATGAACTTTCGTACATACAGAATCGTACTGTAAAGCTTGTTGTTCATATTACCCAGTTGCCTAGCAACAGTGTTCTTCTTATACTGGGTGATAGCTAGAGGTGGGCGAAGTACACGAATTTTGTACCTGAATAAAAGCGCAGATCCTCTAGGGGAAATACAACTTCAGAACAATTAGAAGTCCCCCATTTACTCGTGTACTTGCGTAAAAGTAAAGAACCTTCAGGTATCTAAAGTACAGGGATCATATTATCTTACAGCTGCCTTTTTTATACTTTATACTTTATTTCCTTTCTGATTGCGATCATGCTATTTTTTTTTCGACTCCGCTCCTGATATTAAAAAAACGGTTACATTATTAGGTGTATCTCAAAGGTAGGCCACGTCAGGCAGTTACGCATAATAGTCAGCAGGTGCCGAAATTCCTGCTTCAAATAGTCTACACAGTCAGTGTGGTTAGGTAACGCAATGCCATGCAGAGGATGCTTTTTACTTAAAAAAAAGAAAAAAAAAGTAAAAAACATCCTCTAATAAGACCACTCAAGTGAAGTACAGTTACGTGAAATACGTGCTTAGGAACAGTAACGAAGTACATGCACTCAGTTACCTCCCACCTCTGGCAATCACACTGTAAAATCGTCGAGCATCCTCAAAAAGCGCGCAGTTTTTAACCCTATGAAGAAAGGCTGATGATGCAGCATCTGATACAGTACGAGGCTGCTCTGGCTATCCTGTCACTGACTCACATCCTCCTCCATCTCCATACTCTGAAGATAAAAATGGCTTTGGAGTGTACTGTGCTAAAGCATCCACTCACTGGCGTTCATTAATCACAGGCTCTTGACCTCAGCATGCTTGCAGGAGCGTGAAGCAGGCTTCGAAACCTCCTGCTGTCTCCACTGCTTAGTCATGCTCTGTATCGATGATCTCAGCAGAACTGGAATGATTATTTATTTTCGAAAGTCCTACGTAGATTTCATCTAATCAAAGCTGAAATTGCTAAGTGGCGAGGAAACGAGGGATAACGCCATTGGACGCTGTTGTAAATGTACAGGAAATCCTTCGCGAATACACAAATGGATTAAGTAGACAATTCAGTGGAGAGTAAGAGATTATAAGTGGGAATCATTAATAAGAGATTGTATGATCTACACTTGAGTACTGTATTCCATACACGTCAGGTGTTTTCTATGCGCCACATTTTTTAATGGAAAGACCAGAAAAACGGATTCATTCCTCCCAAGTTGTCTTGCACCTTCAGAGTCCGGGTTCGATTCGCACTACTCTGCGCATGGGGTTTGCGTGTTCTCCCTGTGCATGGTGCTCATTGGTGTTCTCAAATTGCCTGCAGTGTGTAGTCCTGCGATTGATCCGCACTCTGTCCAAGGCGTAAGTCGTGCCCTAAGTCTCCTTGGGACAAGTGGTATAGAAGGGTATACAGGGTTGCAGAGGGCCTAGAACCCACCCTAAATAGACTTAGGGCACAAGGCAGGGTGCAACCCCACACAGGGTGCCAATTTTCACATGCTCATTCAGACTTTTCAAATTTGGAATGTCTTTGGACCGTGGGAGGAAACCGGAGTACCCGGAGAAAACCCACCAGGCACGGGGAGGACATGCAAACTCCACGCACACAGACCTGAGGCGGGAATCAAACCCGAAACGTGGGTTTGGAAGGCGACAGTGCTGACCACGAAGCCACCGTGCCGTCAGGTCCATATACTTCAGTATACTTTAGACTTTGACATTCCATATACTTTGGTATTCCGTATATTTTGGTATTCCGTAGACTTCACTATGCTCCATAATTCAGTGTTCTCTATACTGACAGTGAGTCACTTTGATCTGAACAAAACTAAAAGACTTAAATAAGATCAGACATCAGAGCTGCAGCTTCAACCGCCATGAATGAATCTGTTTTTGCTTTTGGCTCTTTCCAGGACATTAAATGCAACTTTAAAGGGATATAAAGTACCTGTTGTGTTTCAATAAGCACTAATCCTTTCTGCATAGTGATGTGGTATAAGAGAAATAGAACACTTCCTAGTTCACTACCTTTGTTTTGGTAACAATAACCTTAACCGCCTCACACACCCCCTTGTGACCTGTTGATCATTAACATAGAGACAAACATCAATTATTAGACATGCCGGTACATATGTACAGTAGACATTTTTATTACATCTTTATTACATGACATTAAATCCAAAAGGAACATTGTGTTCTTCATGTTAAGCTGAGCTCCGGAGAGCCGGTGATATAACGTGTACCATGAAGAAGTGACGGATAGAACTAATAAAATACACAGGGTACACGCTTGAGGGTCAAAGCAAAGAATCTCTCTCTCTCTCTCTCTCTCTCTCTCTCTCTCTCTCTCTCTCACACACAAACACAGACACACAGACACACAGACACAGCCTATGGGAGTGTAAGACCCTCTCGACGGAATTAAACCATCGATCACTTAGAGCACATTATTGATTGAGGATGCAACCTGAGAAAGTGTGCGCATCAGGATGAATTTTATTATGACATCCACTCACATGCTTTTACATTTAGTTACATTCATGGCGTTTGCCAGAGCCGCACTTCTAGGAAAAATATCTACTCGCATGATAATAATCCAGGTGTTAGAAATAAACACAGCTTATACAGTATGGCCCTGTTTTGACTGGAAGCAGCACCAGCACAAACCCCAAACAAGTTGGTAAAAAATAATATGAGCTGCTGTTGTCAAGTGAAAACAGTCGTTTCTAAAATTACTCTTGTGAGATAGAAAGCTTTCCAGAAATAATAAGAGTGTTGAGGAACTATGGAAGATCAGGCATTATCTTCAGAGTTGTTATATTCTGCTTGTTATTTATATACAGTAAGTCCCCTACATACAGACATCCGAGTTACGAACTTTCAAAGAGATATGAACATGCGTCTATAGCCAATCTTGTTAGTAGCCTAGTTCCTAGACAAAACTGGGCTTATACTATATTACCCAAAGTATTTTCTTGCCTGCCTTCATGTGCATATGAACTTGAGTAACATCAACAATTTATGACCGCTCTTCCAGAAGTGCATTTTTGAGGTCAGAAACTGATGTTGGACGAGAAGGTCTGGCCCTCCACTCTAATTCATCCCAAAGGTGTTCCATCAGGCTGAGTTCAGGACTCAAGTTCTTCTTCACTGAACTCGCTCATCCATGTCTGTTGAAACAGGAAGTGGGGGCGTCCCCAAACTGTTCTCACAAAGTTGGGAACATGAAATTGTCCCAAATGTCTTGGTATGCTGAAGCATTAGGAGTTCCTTTCACTGGAACTAAGGGGTTCCAACATGACCAGTTCCAACATGACTGCGCACCAGTGCACAAAGCAACACCAACTTGACTGGCCTGCACAGAGTCTCGACCTCAACCTGATACAGCAGCTTCGTGATGGATTAAAGCGGTAAAGCGGAGACTGCGGGCCAGGCCTTCTCGTCCATCGTCAGTGTCTGATCTCACAAATGCGCTTCTGGAAGAACGGTCCCTCAAACACAATCCTAAACCTGTAAAACCAAGAACAAAAACCAAGAACAAAACCCAAAACACTCCTAAACCTGTTTGGGCGGGGCCAACAAACACCATATTAAACCCTATGGATTAAGAACTGGTTGTTACTCAAGTTCATATGCATGTGAAGGTCTGGCGAGCGAATACTTTTGGCATGTACGAATGTGCTCTCGAAACGGAACTCGTTCATATGTTGGGGACTTTGGTTGTTTTATTTATATTTTGTGTTTGTTTTAGTTATTGTGTTTCCGATTTTAAACTCTGTTAGAAACATAAATGACCATGGATGAGGTCGGACGTTGTTCCAACCGATGTTAACCAGCAGGGGGCAGCTCAGTGGTTAACGTGTTGGACCACTGGTTGGAAAGTCTGAGGTTCAAAGCCCATCACCACCAATTTACCACTGTTGGGCCCTTGAGCAAGGCCCTCAACTGCTCAGATGTATAATGAGATAGAAATGTACGACGCTTTGGATACATGTGGCCGCCAAATGCAAGTGAATGCAAGCAGAAATGCTCCAAATGAAGGTTGCTGTTTTAGTGTTGTTTTTGGATCTTTATCTCAACATCATTTCATCAAAGTCATTTTAACTTTCAAACACAGTGAACGTCATTTCAACATTGTTTATACTGTAACCATGTTTGAAAGCTCATCCACCATCAGGGTTCCTGCTGGGACTAGCGGTGTGGGGATCAGATGTACTAAACAAAAAGGTCTCGCATACTGATATTCGAAGCCCTACACAGGCACAGACAGTGTTCTTGTGTTACACTCCTAATTCATACCAGACATATTTTTTATTTTTATTTCAAGCACTACAAAGATCACATCACATCATAACTTTGTGCCTTGAGAAGCGCTCTCATAAAAGTTTCATTCTGGCTAAAAGCAGACAGCCTTTTCATTTCTGCTGCCACACTCCATTTCAGCTTCCATTCACTCCGTCTTGTGTTTTTGCAGTTCGGCTCCTCGAGCGGCGTCGCGCCGGCCTTCGGCGTTTTTCTCAATCCTTTGATCAAAACCGGTCGTGAAAACACGACTGATGCGCAGTGGCACTCTCCGGCTCATGAATATTTGAAGAGAGATGAATGATGATCGTGCCAGAGTGGATATTAAAGACAAAGGTGTAGAAGCAAGGTTTCTTGCACGTGTAATATTCCTCCGTTGTCACAGTCATGGATGTGATGGGGACAGGCGGCGCAAGTCTGAGGCTCAGGAAGCTGCAGAGATCATTAATGATCTTCATCAAACAACAATACTGTTTTCATCGGGATGCAAGAACACTAGGACCCTACCTACCCACCCACCCACCCACCCACCTATCAATCAATACCTACCTATCAATCATTGACAGCCACCACAGAAAAGTGCAGCGGCAACATTAATACATCCTTTTCGAATGACTGTTTCCCATATATGGAAATGCAGAAAGCATCCCTCTGGCGTTTTAACTTTGGCTAGATTAAAAGCGAACGTCTCAGACAGGAGGTCATCGGGCCTGAATCAAGCTGAGTATCTGTTTGTTGCAAGATGTACTGTGAAGAAATCAAGATGGATGGGCATGATGGGAAATGTGGACGGAAGAACCGATTCAGAAACAGATAGGGAAGGATAATTGGAAGCAAATAGAGATAAGAGACCGCAAACGTCAGGGTCGATTACGCACGGCACATCACCATGGTTTCCAGGAAGATCTCGCAAACGTATTTAAAATGAATGTAGTCGCTATTTAAAACCGCTACACGTTTATGAGATCAGGTTGCACCACTGGACCACCTCCATCTCATTCTCTTACAGTCAGAGGACAAAATGACAAGCCAGGTTACTCAGGCCAAGCAGAGCTTCTTTGGCAAGCGGTGCTCGGTCTAAATGTCACTGCACCGCTGCCATGTTCCGGGCTGGATCATCGCCACCCCAGCAATATCATCATCACAAACAGCAGTGACCTTTACAGGAACAGTATCGGCTATGTATTTCCTGTGTGGGTGAGAGCGGAACCCTGAACGGAAAAACCCTGGGTAAAACTAGACCGAATAAAAGTGCATGCTGCTAAAGGACTTCTGGGAGCTCAGATCTGAACAACGTGACTGTCGGCTAAATCTTCTGCCTCGTGAGGAAATAATAAGAGATAAGCATTTATTACCCCATCACACTTACAGTGCAATCCCTGGGAACCGTACAGTCTATCACGCCTCCTCGTCTGCATTGTTATTAGTTCAGTTATTTCACAATAAGGACATAGGGCGAGTTGAGTTAATATTTGCGTAACTAACAACCCAAGAGGAATGAAGACAGTATTAACGAAGAAGGTGTGTGGGACTGTGGTGGTTAAGTGAAATCTAAACTTGAGGTGCTGTCTCATAATGAAATCGTAACCGGATCATTTTAACAACCTCTGTTTTTATTCCAGAACTCTTCCCATGAGAAAATGTGGCTCTGTGATTTGCTCCATTCTCTTCACTTTTTCCTTTCTATATTCTGGTGTTAAATACTTTTCAGTATTCCATACACTTCCTCATACTGTAGTATTCCATACACTTTGTGTACGTACATTGCTTTATTCTCTATAGTCTAGTATTCCATAGATCTTAGTATACTGTACATACAGTAAGTGTCCCCTATACATCAGTTATTCTGTCCGGTTCGGGATTCCCGATACGTCAGTATACCGTACAGTTAAATATTCTCTGTGCATTTATTTATTTTTTTTATACATTTTTATATACAGGTGAAACTCTAAAAATGTTAATATCGTGCAAAAGTTCATTTATTTCAGTAATGCAACTTAAAAGGTGAACATAATCTATGAGATAGACTGATTACATGCAAAGCGAGATAGTTCAAGCCGTGATTTGTCATAATTGAGATGATTATGGCGTACAGCTCATGAAAACCCCAAATTCACAATCTCAGAAAATTAGAATCAATAAAACAGGGATTGTACATAGAACAATATCGGACCTCTGAAAAGTATAAGTATGCATATGTACTCAGTACTTGGTTTGGGCCCCTTTTGCAGCAATTACTGCCTCAATGTGGCGTGGCATGGAAGCCATCAGCCTGTGGCACTGCGGAGGTGTTATGGAAGACCAGGATGCTTCAATAGCGGCCTTCAGCTCTTCTGCAACGTTCGGTCTCATGTCTCTCATCTGTCTCTTGGCAATGCCATAAAGATTCTCTATGGAGTTCAGGTCAGGAGAGTTTGCTGGCCAATCAAGCACAGTAATCCCACGGTCATTGAACCAGGTTTTTTGGTGCTTTTGGCAGTGTGGGCAGGTGCCAAGTCCTGCTGGAAAATGAAGTCAGCATCCCTATAAGCCTTGGTTTCCAAATGAGATGCAAAAGTTGCTCTCATCAGAAAAGAGGACTTTGGACCACTGAGCAACAGACCAGTTCTTTTTTTTCTTTAACCCAGGTAAGACGTAAGACGAAGCCCATGTCCAGGATCCGTCTGTGTGTGGTGGCTCTTGTTGCACTGACTCCAGCCTCAGTCCACTCCTTGTGAAAGTCCCCAACACTTTTGAATGGCCTGTTCCTGACGATCCTCTCCAGGCTGCAGTCGTCCCTGCTGCTTGTGCAACTTTTTCTTCCATACTTTTCCCTTCCACATGACTTTCTATTAATGTGCTTTGATACAGCACTTTGGGAACATCCAACGTCTTTTGCAATTACCTTTTGAGGCTTTCTCTCCTTATGGAGGATATCAGTGATGGTTTTCTGCACAACTGTCAGGTCAGCAGTCTTTCCCATGATTGTGCTTCTTACTGTACCAGACTGAGAGACCATTTAAAGGCTCAGGGACCCTTTGCAGGTGTTATGGCTTAATTAACTGATTAGCGTGGGACACTTTGAGCCTAGAATATTGAAACTTTTCAAAATATTCTCTAAGTTTCTGAGATTGTGGATTCATGAACTATAAGCCATAATCATCTCAATTATGACAAGTCATGGCTTGAACTATCTCACTTTGCATGTAATGAGTCTATCTCATATATTAGTTTCACCTTTTAAGTTGCATTAGTGAAATAAATGAACTTTTGCACGATATTCACCTGTATATGTATATACCTTATGTATATTGGCAGCATCATCATCAACTTTTATGTCATACTGTGAGGTAATAATATATCTTAGCATTAGGTGGATGCATGAAGGCGAAGCCACAGGTAAACCGCTAGTTCGGTATGAGACCAATATAGTGAGATCAATATAGTAAGTCTCTGACTTACGAATGAGTTCCGTTCCAGGAGCGCGTTCGTAAGTCGGATTTGTTCGCAAGTTTGCAAGTTCGTCTTATATAGATATGACACAAATATACAATGTAAATGTTTAAATTGGGAGGTAAATCCCGGTTGACGCATTGGGGGGGTGAGTTGACCTCGTTTAAAGGGAACCTGGGAAGACATCGGGGGAGGACAACGCTACACGATGTTTACTGTGCTTATAAACTGATGCCATTTTATCTCAGAGCTGTTTCGAACTGTGAACTCGGTCAACAACAACAACAAGTGTCCATCTTACATCAGCGCAGAACAGGATTTAACTTTCTGTCTAGACATCGGCATCCCCTGTCAGGTGTGTGCAAAGAACAGATCAGTGTCTTCGTCTAGCGACCACGCAGTAAAATTGCTCAGACTAGGCTGCTGTGTATTCTGACTGTCCTAGTCGTTCACATGTCTTGTCTTTTCCCTGCTTGATTTTGCTATATTAAACATGTCGTAGCGAGATGAAAAATGCCGTAAGCGCACCGCAGAAATATCTCCTGAAAACAACCAGCGAATCAGGTTCACTCTTTCTGTCCTCCTGGATCAGCTGGTGAAATTCTCCGGTTTCCTTCATTCCTGATGGATGGGGTGCACCCAAACTAGTCTTTGTTTTTTTCTTTCTCACTTTTTTCCTCTAATAACGGCTGACATTTTCCACATGTTTTTAGACTTGGCATGTGAACGGCCCCTTCGGCACCATGTAACTTTTACTTCTAAGTTGATTTGATGTTACGGTGTCTTGTGGTGTCCTTTAAGGTCAGATCGACGTTTAATCAGATCATTCAGGCGTGGGAATTATTCTACTACACATTGCACATGATCGTTTTTTTAAATGTTGAAAGTTGTAGCTGCCCCAGTTACAATTTGTGCAAACAGTGCAATTAGTTTTTCTCTTCTCACGCTCTTTGAGATTTCCCATATTTCAGTTTTCCGTAAACCTCAGAGTTTCTTATACTTCAGTATTCCATATATTCATTATGCGCTGTTCTAACACTTCAGTATTCTCTGTACTTTGGATCTCTACACTACATAATTTCCTATACTTCAATATTCCACATATTCCTTTAGTATTTCTTACACTTTTTTATTCTGTGTGACGTCGCGGGTCTTATTTCTCATGCAGAGTGTGAAATCTGAAGTCTTTTTGTTGATTTGGACGGAAGTATTTAAAATGAAAACGCAGTCAGAGTTGAGATCTCTGGGTCGTCAAATCCAGAACAGTCCGGGACCCTGTTTGTCCATCTGTACACTCCATGATTAGTGTGTTCCTCTTCCCCTGTTGCTATGAAGCAGAGCTTTTCTGACACCAGCATGTCGATCAGGGCAAACATCCCCCTCGATGACTCAGTGTTCGGGTAATCAGAGACTCGTCTCCTGCTATTGCCTTCATCCAGGCCATTGTTACGTTCATAATGCTAACAATGGGTTGCTAAGGTAAACATGGCCTGTAATGATGAGCAAACAGTGATGATGAATGCAGCGCAACAGGCGCGGAGAGCTGTGAGAGTCACACAGCTGGTCTCACAGCTTTTACCTAACATCACTCCCGTCTTTCTCATTTCTCAGATTTTCTCTCTCGGGATGATGAAATGACGCACTTTCTAAGTAATGACACAAGGCACTTTAATGCTCTTTAGAGAGGCAAATTATGATTTCTGAAACATTGATTTCTCAGAAGATATTGCATAAGTCATGCAAGGTGAGGGAAATGATGTGGAGATAAAATCACATATGAATGTTTTTAAGCCCTTAATGTTAATTGTACTTTTCCTAATTGGCCTAATGCATCACAACCATTAGGCCAGTTCTCAGAGGATGCTTGTACTTTCATTTTTTTTTCACTTTATTTTTATTCATTTGGATTTCAATAAAAGAATGTGAAAGTTTGTCTCTTTCAGACACACCCATCTGTCTCACCCAAATCCAGGCACATCTGTCTGACTCAAAGACACACCCACCTGTCTCATCCAAAGACAAAAACATCTGTCTCACCCAAACCCATGCACATCTGTCTCATTCAAAGACACACCCATTTGTCTTACCCAAAGACAAAGACACACCCATCTGTCTCACCCAAAGACAGGCACATCTGTCTCACTCAAAGACACACCCATCTGTCTCACTCCAAGACACACCCATCTGTCCCACTCAAAGGCACACCCATCTGTCTCACCCAAAGCAATGCGCATCTGTCTCACCCAAAGCCAGGCATATCTGTCTGACTCAAAGACACACCCATTTGTCTCACCCAAAATCATGCACATCTTTCTCACTCAAAGACACACCCATTTGTCTCACTCTAAGGCACACCCACCTGTCTGACCCAAAGCCATACACATCTGTCTCACTCAAAGTAAAATCTATCTGTCTCACCCAAAGCCAGGCACATCTGTCTGACTCAAAGACACGCCCATTTGTCTCACCCAAAGACAAAGACACACCCATCTGTCTCACCCAAAGACAGGCACATCTGTCTCACTCCAAGACACACCCATCTGTCTCACCCAAAGCCATGCACATCTGTCTGACTCAAAAACACGCCCATTTGTCTCACCCAAAGTCATGCACATCTGTCTCACTCTAAGGCACACCCACCTGTCTCACCCAAAGCCATACACATCTGTCTCTTTCAAAGTCAAATTCATCTGTCTCACCCAAAGCCAGGCATGTATGACTTACTCAAAGTCACACCCACCTGTCTCACTCAAAGACAAACCAAACTGTCTTACCCAAAGACAAACCCGTCTGTCTCACCCAAAGCCATGTACATATTTCTTACTCAAAGACACAGCCATCACTCTCACCCAAAGACATGAGCATCCGTCTCAATCAAAGACATACCCATCTGTCTCTCTCAAAGCCATGCATATCTGTCTCACTCGAAAACACACCCATCCGTCTCACTTAAAGACACACCCATCTGTCTCTCCTAAAGCCACGCCCATTTGTCTCGCTCAAAGGCACGCCCATATGCCTCACTCAAAGACATCCATTTGTCTCATCCAAAGACACGTCTATCCGGTCCACTCAAAGACACATCTGTCTGTCCCTTTCTAAGACCCTCCCACCTGTGTCACTTAAAAGCATGCCCATCTGTCCACCTTAAAGACACACCTATCAGTCACATTCCAATAAACACCCGTCTATCACACACAAATGCACTGCTTTTTGTATTACCGAAAGACATGTCCATCTATATAAAAATATACCTATTTACTTTACTCGTCAACACTTATCTCTCTCACTCTGTCTCACTCATAGACACACCTTACCATCACAAACCAATCTTCCACACACACAAAACAGCCCCACCTGTCTTTGTCAAAGGCACGCAGATCTGTCTCAAATTTTTACTTTTGACCCTTTACAGGGATTAAGTGAGCGCCAAGCTGATGTCATTTGTCCTTTTTTGTCTCCCTGTAGGTGATGGAATAGGTGATGTCTGAAGTACAGGGCACTGTGGAGTTTTCGGTGGAGCTGCACAAATTTCACAATGTGGATCTCTTTCAGAGAGGGTAAGTCTACATGGAAGCCATGTTTACCGTGTAATGATGACAGGAAGTAAGCAAGGAAGGAAGGAAGACTCTGTCTTTAGAGCACTTATAAAACTATTTGTGAAGTCTTTTGGTAAACACACAAGGATATATGTACAGTATATGAAGAACCACTCGTTACTTCCCTTGAGAGCTTTGGACAAGAGCATTTGCAGAAGAAGCACGATCACCTTCCTGCATTAGCTGAGACGCACAGTAGTGTGTAGAGATGGAGTCTCTGTAATGTCCTCCTGGAGCTCGCAGGCCTGCACATTGTTCTTCTGCTTGACTGCGGAATGTCTGTCCTGTTTTTCACACTGCTTAATCATTCCCAGTCTCATTCAGTTTACCACTGAGGAATATGTCAACATCTAATCTAATGTGTCTGATAATTGAAAACAGAGGTCAGTCATTAAAGCGAGCTACTGGTGGACTGAGACCGGGACATACTGCACTGAGGTGAAAGACGTGAGAGACGTGAGACACGCTAGAATGAAAAATGCTAATACATTTCCTGTAAAAATGGCTCTCATTAAGTAGGTAGAAGAAAATCACTGGCCTTTCATAGAATTCTTAAACTTACTTTGTTGTCCAGCTAGCAAAGATGAGATAATATTGTATTAAGGTAGCTTATATTAACTAGATAGATGTTCAAGTTGCTAACTTCAGCTGTTTTGGAGAGATGATTATATGCTCTATGTGCCCCAAAATGGTAATTTTTCAGTGTTATAATGTCTCGCTTCAAACAATAATCATTTAAAAGGCAAATTATTCACATTTCTTTATGAGTATTGATGCTAAAATTGGAAGCTTCTAGAAGTATATGACCTGTAAAAATTGTTGCTGATATGTTTTTTTTTTTTTTTTTTTTCTGGTAAAAGCTTTAAAAGCAAAAAAAAAATCCGTAGTGTCCGTAACCCTGTCAAATTCATGTTGTGATATCTGAACAATTTAGCATTTTAGAATTATAAATTTTTTCAGGTTTCATGTGAAATCTAAATTGGCCAAGTTTCATTCAAAAACGTAATGGACACTACAGACATAAAAGGGCATGAAATTTGTATTTAACAAATCTGTTTCTTTTTATCTGATAAAGATGTAAATGTGTATCCATACTTACCAAACTCGTGATAGATATCTGAGAGAAACATTATATTATCCTTATTATGTTACTCATGGCTAGCTAGCCAACATGGACCTGAAAAGATTTCACACTGTACTACCTCATATTATCCAGATTTCATTTCATATTCATAAATCTGAATAATAATGTTAATCAGATTGAACAATTTCTGATTTCTAACAATTTTTTTCCCACACCATCGCTATTTAGCTAACATGCTACCATGAACTACCACTAGCTAAGTTAGCAAGATGAGCTAAGCTGACAGGATGTATGTGATGAATGTTTAAAGTAATATAAGTAAATGATTATAAACTTCACTGAGAACTGTTTTGCCAGCTCGTAAGCATCTCCCGCTGAGTGCTAGATAAAAACGACCTGACACTGACATTGGCTTGCTAGCTAAGATGAGCTAACCTGACAGCTTATTTATAGGGATTTATTATTATTACAGCGTATACTAGCTAGATGTATAACGTACTGTAACTTGACAGGATAATACAACTCTTGGAATGTTACTGGTAACAAAACCGATGTTTCAACTTGTCGCTGATTATTTCGCTATAACAGCACTCAAACCGCGTTACCTCTCAATTTGTGTCCCGCTGGATTTGTTTTTTATTTACTTACATATTTCGGTCTGTTCTCCTACATATTTCCTTGCTATCATACGGCTGGTGAAAAATAAAGGTCATCCATAATGGTGTGTGTGTGTGTGTGTGTGTGTGTGCGTGTGTTTTCGTTCAGGGAATTAAAAACTGACATCTGGCTCAGTCCAAACATTCGGATATGACTCTCTCAGTTTTCATGCTTAACATTTTAGTTCTTTATGTTTATTTCATTCTCTATATACTAATGGAATCAGATGTAAATCTTTGGGGTGGAATGTCCATAAAACATGCTCATGTCTGTAATTACTTGTAATGTCACTTTATACAGAAACCACCACTGTGTAAATCCCTTATTTTTTCTTTCTCAAACCATTATGAGCCGTGTATAGCTGTACAGAAGATCATGGCTCTCCGAGGTGTGTGCGGGCGAGCCCTCGTCATCCACAGCTTGTGTATAGTTGTGTAGCTATGGCTTTTACAAGGGGTGTTCGAGTCAAACTCTTGATTGTGCACAATAACAGAACAAAGTTGATACTTAAGAGTAAAAACACCCTTTATTTCTCTATATAATCCCCTGTTGCACTAATGCACTTAACTCAGTGTTTCACTAGTGACTAGTGGACACCATCAATGTAGAAAGTTTTCTGAGTCAACTTGAGCCGTGATCGGACTGCCTGCTTTGCATCTGAAACGCTGGCCTCTCGGGAACTCCTATACATGTGGAAAAGGTCTTGGAGCGAGGACGTGACTGTACTGGGGATGTGACAGTAACTCCCAGCCGAGTTCCTGTAGCGTCTGAAGTAGGATCAGCCCTGGGATGTCCTGGGATCGTCATGGACATACAGGATTCTTTAAAAAGTCGATAAAGTCCATTACAAGTCCCGGTTTGACTTGAACATCACTCTTACGCTATACGTCTGGTGAACAGAGAAGGTGCTAGATAACAAAAGGCAAAGCAGCAGAGTGGAAGAAGATCGCTGGAGGTAAGTCAGTAACCACAGCTCCAGTAAAGCCTTCCGTGGAATGTAAGAGAAAGAAGACGGAGTTCTCTCAGTGAGGCCGCATTAATCTCAGGCTGTGTACTGAAATGAGGAAACGTCATTAAGTTCATAAAAAATGGCAGTCAGTGACGCACGATGCTCTCCCGCCCCGAGCACAGGTCAGTGCATGTTCCCGCTTTAACACACACAACTCGACTCACCAGCTCATTATCGACTCCGATCTGGTGTGTGAAGTGTGTTAAGAATACAAACACGACTGCGATATTAGGTGAGAGCTCTGGAATAATAAAAGCAATATGTGCTGTAAATAAAGAAGGAATCCAGCATGCTCTGCGGTACCTTTACTGTCAGAGCTGCTGTTATAGAGAATTAATCAACACCTTCCGACCGATCCCTACCCAGAATGAGAAAAACAGATGAAAACACAAAAACTGTGTATGAAGCTAAGCTTAAGTTGTGAGTTTTCCCCTTCCTGACACCTGATCTGCAGACAAACAAACAGGAAACCATGACGACGCTGGACTCGTGCTCTTCTCCGCGTACCTGCTCACGCGGCGGCGTTTGATTTTACAACACAGAGACGCCGAGCTTCAATTCATCCGCGCAAAGCATTGTAGGATAAATGACTAAACCCTGCAGGCTATAAATAATTCATTATGCATTCATACACATTGTCCATTCCATAGACGAGAAGCAACTCCCTCACTCTTACACACACACACACACACACACACACACACACATGCACAGACACACAGACACGCAAGTGATGGATCATTGTGTAAGCTATAAATGTAAAAGATGTACTAATGGCCTGAGCATGGCTGCACAACGTCACATTGAAACCTGCTCATAACTCAGGGATAAAGGTGACCTCAGCCTCCATGTGCAGGAACACGCCATGGAGGGGCTGCACCACGCCAGACTGCCCCCTAGAGGGGTATTAACACTGCTGCAGTAGCACGCAAGGGCAAAAGGTTTAGCTGAGAAACACAACCGTGTTCCCTTAGAGACTCAAGTGCAGATGTGTACCTGTCTCTGAGGAGGAGGCGTGTCTTGTGTACCTGTCAGTCTCTGAGGAGGAGGCGTGTCTTGTGTACCTGTCAGTCTCAGAGAAGGAGGCGTGTCTTGTGTACCTGTCAGTCTCGGAGAAGGAGGCGTGTCTTGTGTACCTGTCAGTCTCGGAGAAGGAGGCGTGTCTTGTGTACCTGTCAGTCTCGGAGAAGGAGGCGTGTCTGGTGTACCTGTCAGTCTCGGAGAAGGAGGCGTGTCTTGTATAGCTGTCAGTCTCAGAGAAGGAGGTGTGTCTTGTGTACCTGTCAGTCTCTGAGGAGGAGGCGTGTCTTGTGTACCTGTCAGTCTCGGAGAAGGAGGCGTGTCTTGTGTACCTGTCAGTCTCAGAGAAGGAGGCGTGTCTTACATACCTGTCAGTTTCAGAGAAGTAGGCGTGACCTGTATACTGTAAATTTCAGAGAAGGAGGTCTTAATAAACTCATACAGTCATGCCTGTCAGCCTTAGTAAAGGGGGTGTGGCCTCATGTCTATTATTATTTATTTGTGTACTTGATCAAAAACAAGCACATCCAAAAACAAACAATTACTTGTGCAAGTTGCTGTATTTATTTATTTACTGTTACTTTATTCTACTCATTTGTTTAACATTGTAACGAAAGGTTTGTTTAAAATTGTAAAACAAATCTGGAAAAAAATGATATTGTATTGGGACTTTTATAAAATTGTGAATTTATAGGATCGAATCGGCATCAAGGTATCGTGATAATATCATATCAGACGGTCCCAACCATAGTTAATACTGAGCA
>JAAGKR010011671.1:0-18689 GCA_011419295.1 Clarias macrocephalus
ACAGTTTGCTGTCGGTCTCCACCTCAGCAGCAGGATGCTCAAAGGTCAGCTTTAATTGGCGGGTGAACTCTCCATATGAGTAGGCCGTATCTGAATCTGACCTAAGAACCGCCGTGGCCCACTCAGCTGCCTGCCCGGACAGCAGCGAGACGAGGAGTGCAACGCGCAGTCGGTCTGTGGAGTACCTGGTGGGATTGAACTCAAACACAAGATCCAAAGATGTTAAAAACACACTGCACTTCCCATCTGTGCCATCCCATTTATCCGGTAAGGCTATGAACACATCAGAAGAGGAAAGGGGGGGGGGAGGGGGTGCCGCCGCGGTGGGTGGGAACATCTTGGAGCTCCTTACGGAGAAAAGCAACTTCACCACGAAGCTTATTGATCAGCTCGGCATGCTGGTCAACCACACTGCAGAGGCGGACAAACGCGGAAGTAGCGCGAGCAGGCAGGATAACCACGCGTTTAATCTCAGAACTCTCTTACACAAAGAGCAAGGATTTACACAAATAAACCCGTGTTCTAGCGACACACACTCAATCGAGGAAGCAAACCGAATTGGTGAGTACTCACGTGAGAATTGGTAACGCATCGGCGAAGGCATGAATTGAACTCAATGACTGAGCGATGTGACGTGCCATCTTGTTTCCTTTTATGCTTTCCTGAAAGCGTGACCGTCTTACTTCCGGGTCCTCGTGCCGGTCGCGGAGTTTGTGTGCATGACAAAACCTTTATGTTCATATGTATTCATTTGCATTTGGTATATGCTTGTGTCCAATGCAGAGTAAGATCTCCCTGTAAATGAACATACACAATTTGTTATACTACAACAATGGTATAAAACACCTAACCACTATTTTATATTTTGCAATGAAGGCCAAATAAAAATAACAGCAACATTATAGCAAGCAAATATGTATATAGATTTATATTTGCCTCAATGTGATAAGTAGAACAGCATCTTCTATAGAGTCCTAAATAAATTTTCTGCACTGTATCCAAATTTTGAAATATACAGTAGTCCTGTTGATAGAAACATCTGTTAACAAGATTTTACATTTAATAAACAGATTACACATTACACATTTAAATGCAGCATAATCAATCATGGGTTGTGTATTGATTAAAAACAGCGCAATGCATATTATGATATGGAAAATCTCTTCCATTCCAGTGATTAAAAAACGGTAAGAATGGCAATTTTAGCATCTGTAGAAGCTCAGTGGTCCACACACAACCTCTCATGGGGGAACCTTTCTCTGAACACGCCGTTTTCACGAAAGTGGAGGTAAGAAACACACATCTCAGTTTATTAATCCGCGCGCTCGGTTGGTTATTATTATGAATATTTTACCACATGACCCCTGGGGGTTTCCGTAGGTTCAGGTTTTTATATCACGTGAATCTCCACACTATTAAAAACTGAAATAATGCTAATTGTACGTCCTGAGATTAAGATGAACAAGTCAGGAAAATGAGAATCACATCCAAAACAGAAAGGTAAACTTACCTCGAACACCACAGTCTCCAGCTCCAGCCACACCGCGCAGCACCTCTGACTGATCCACAGCGCGGGTGCAGCGTCTCCAAACCCGCATGCACGGTTTAATTTGAAATTTAAACTACTTTCAAAGTAAAACTTACATAATATTACTAGGTTTATGTGCAGTGACTATAAAACATTTAAATATTACGATTAAATACATAATAATATTTAACTCTTTCCACTCAGTTAATTTATTACACGAATTAAATGTGTAGGTATGTCAAGTTTTATTTAGGAAATTCTAGTTCTCCTTGAAATTTATTTTCACCATATAAAAATTATGATGGTTAATTTAATATATTTTACTGCACCACAAGTCTTTTTTTTCAGTGTGGCTTACCGCGAAGGTGTATTTATTTCTAAAGACCTGAAACTCTGCCTTCAGAGCTGGGGCAAGGTGGCCCTAAGAACAGCAAGGAAATCCACAACCACTTCAGGGACAGCGATGACACATGGCACATGAGGCAGGGCATAGAAACCATCACCTACAGGACATCATCACTTACCTGTGACAGTGACTGGTCCCTTCCAGATAAGCTGAGGAAGACCATCCTTTTTCCCAATGCCCAGGTTCTGTGTCTCACCAAGGCGGATGTGAGGAAAACTCTATGCAGAGTTGACCCATGTAAAGTTGTTGGTCCAGAAGCAAAGTGCTCAGATAATGTGCTGAACAGCTGGGCGACATCTTCAGCATCTTGAACAGCTCGTCATGGTCATCCTAACCATTCCACAGACGACTGCATCTCCACCACACTCCATCTGGCCCTCACATATTCAGACAACAAGGACACCTACATTCGAATGCTCTTAATAGACATTCAGTACCATTCAATAACATCATCACCCAACACCTAATTAATAAGATTAGCCTGCTAGACCTGAACACCTCCCTCTGTAACTTAATCCTGTCAGTACAGACCATGAACAGCACCTGTAGCACCACCACACTAAGAACTGAGGCCCCCAGGGCTGTGTGCTCAGTCCCCTGATGATTACACTGCTGACTCCCGACAGTGTGGCAACAACAGTCACATTGTCAAGTTTGCTGATTGCTGCGTCACAACCATGATGGGTCTTCGCAGCAAGGCTAACAGACTAGTGTAAAGACAACAAATGGTCTCTGAATGTTGATAAAAACAAAAGAGGTTGTTGTTGATTTGAGGAGAACATGGAGCAACCACTTTAAGCTGAACAATAGTATGTTTCCACCTGTTCTTACCATCTACTATAGAGAGACTATTGAGAGCACCACAAGCAGCTGCATCACTTTCTGGTTTGGTATTTGTGCCATCTTGAACCAACACCAAAAGTTCAAGATTTTCTCTTCACTGATTGCTTCTTAGGCTGAAGAAAGGCTATTGAAAAAAGAACAGGAATCTCTCGAGATATTCTGTCAACATTACAAACAATTGAAACTTAACAATTTAATATTATGAAATGCCATAACACTCGATCAAAAGACAATATTGATGTTGATATTATTTTTTATGTTATACATATAATGCAGGATATGTGTGTGCCAAAGGAGCTAAGTTTATGCAACATGGAAGAGACCAATCTTGCTTCCCTAAAATTTTTAAGTCGCTAATTTCAGCCATTTTGTAGAGATGGTTTTATATGTGACCCCCAAAATGGCCATTTTCAGCATAATACTATCTTGCTTCAAACAATAATGATTTTAAATGCAAATTATTCACATTTCTTTATGAGTACTGGTACTAAAATTGTTTCTGGAAACATATGAGCTGTAAAATGGTTGCAAAATTAAGGATTCTTTTCAAAACTACTAAAAACTCAAGATTATGTTTAAATTCTTAAATAGATACACACCTTGTATTATGTGGCCATTAAACATACAAAAATATTGTTTATCCAGTTAAAATAGCTTATTGTAATCTGCTCAATAATTATTGTTAACATATATCCCATTAAAATTCCAGGCCTACCACAGTGGTAAAAATTTTGTTTCAAAAAATTTTTCATTTTAGAATAATACACTTTTTCAGGTTTGTCTTTTACTATGAAATCAATATTGGCCAAGTTTCATCTGAATGACAATTACGATCATTGAAAGATTTGAATTGAGAAAAGTTATGGACACTACATAAATAGACATGAAATTGTATTTAGCAAATGTAGTTATTTTTATCCGATGAAAATATAAATGTGTCTTGCAAAAGTATCTTCCAGATAACTTTAAATGTCAATAAACATATGGAAAGCATGTGGTTTATTGTAAGCAAGAAGTGTCTTTTAGTGCTTTACCATCAGGGTGTATCAAGCCTTCTTGATACAGTTTATTGCTGAATCATAAAAGGCGTATTTGCAAGGCTGTGTTACTGTTAAAGTTACATATCCTCCATCTGTCATTTGGTTGCGGTCCAGAAGCTATTGATCTAATGAAACAAAACTAGGGTAACATAGGAGTAATCGTGCAGCCCAACAAGGGTAGTAGATTAGAGTCTAATTACCTTAGGAGTTACATTGAGTTTATTGTGCCATAGAGTGCTCTAGGTGTTCTAGTAAAGTTAAATATTAATTAAATGTCAATTGCTATGCTTGTAATAATAATATTATTCATTGTAAAGATTAAAAAGATTCAAAATTATTTGGGAAAAATCCATATCACACTGCATTTGGGTATGGTTTTACGTCATAGCATAAAATATAAGATTGTTTCAACAGTGTAAACCACATGACACAGCAATCCAGTGTCTAGAACATGAATAACGTTTAATTTTCATTTTAATTTGTGTGTTTAAGGAAGTAAAATATAATGGCCCTTCAATATCTCATTCTGAAATAAGATCAGTTTGTCTACAAGCAGGCATACAGTCATCTTAGTCATATGAATTATGTTTTATTAAATGATCATACAACTGTCTGATTTTGCATATATTTAATTCAAATGTAGCTGATTGTACTATTGCTAATGAAACAATGCACCCTGCTAACATTTTTCTCTCTTTAGTTTATGATTTAAAAAACAAAAAATTATTAAGTATGTCAAATGTAATGTCTATGAATTACGAATTACAACGACCAGCCATAACATTAACCCAGCATAACGTTAACAAATCAATTAAATACCAGTAAACTCTTACTTAAGACTTATTTATGCCTGTGAGGATCAAAGGTCAGCCTGTCCAGTCTGATACTACAGAACAGCCAAAGTAGTTCAAACTGCTAAAAAGAATTAATGCTGGCTATAATAGAAAAGTAACAGAGCAGTCACTGCATCACAGCTTGCTGTATATTGGGCTTAGCAGGCAAAGTGGTTAAGTCTTTTGATCCGATCCCAAATTCTCCAGATCTCAATTCGTAACTATGCCTGTGAGGTGCTGTATAGGGCTCAAATCAAACATCACTAATGCACACACACATGAAACACTTGCAAACACATATATGAAACAGTCACACATGTATACTATTAAGTTCTCAAACAACTATATATGAAATGTATGCACACACTCCTATGAGATGCGCAGAAACACCTATGAGACACGCGCACATACGCACACAAACTCTCTGTGCACAAACACCTATGAGAAGCACACACACACAACACACACCTATGAGACGCGCGCACATACACACACAAATTCTCTGTACACACACACCTATGAGACGCACACTCACAGACAAACACCTACTGTATGAGATGCTCGCGCACACACCTATGAGATGCGCGCGCACACACATATAGTACATGATACATGATTCTCAGTGTAAACATAAGTCATTTCAGTTTAAAAGGAAATCATTTCAGTGTAGACGGACCTATCGTTTCATTCTCCCTGATTGGTAGTAGCGGTTTACAAACAGCCTGCTGTTGGACAGTTTAGAAGATGGCGTATGACAGTATAATGATCATCATATTCAATCACAAGGAGTTGTTAAGGCGGTGACGCATTCAGAACTGTCCAATTGATGTTGGTTCCAAATGATGAACAAATGATGAAGAAAAATTGAAGCACGGAATCTGTGTCTAATATATCGGATCCTACAACAGAAGCAATTAATATTTAGCAAAATGTGCTTTCCTCGCCTTCGCTAATACGAACAATAACTAACTCATCAGAATCCATGTGACTCCATCCGCTCGATCAAATCAAAATACAGATTCTGAAATTCAAACATTGTTCCGACCCTCCATACCACCGGCTTTTGTGGTGATAATAAATAAATCACTTGCTCTGATTCAGAGGTGAATCGAATCTTTAAGGATTTGGGTTAATGTTATTGAATTGAATAAAAATTTATAGAGTACAGTTTATCGACTACCCGTCCAGCGTTTAGCACAATTTAGTGTATCTGACCAGTTCTGCTTATCACGTGGTAACCGATGATAACACAAAATCTAGTATTTAGCAATTATGAGCAAGGTAACGAAAGATCTGGGCAAATGTTTAAACTTTAAAATACATGACCAAGACCACAATTCTTTATAAAGAAGCAAGAATTTATTGAACTAATCTAGGTTACATGAAACTACGCTATTTAATCACTCTCTCACACACACATACACACACATATAGGTGTGAAGAGGGGAATGTCTATCATCGCTGCGCCCACCGCCGCGACAAAACGACAGCGGCCAAAATAAATCAGTCGCATTCGTGTAATTCGTGTAATTACCGCCAGATGGCGCAAAGTGCCAATTTCCGACGTCTCGGTTTTAAAATATAATTAAGTCATAAAAAAGTCTAAACAATATGTTGTATCGAAGAAATATTAAAGTAATGGTAATTTCCACATCTGTGTATTTTATACAACAAGCATGAAAAATCTGAATCAGGACTTGGATTCCAAAATCTACGGCCACAACTCTGAAATATATGATTCTGACCGCTTACAGACACAAAAACTCGTTTTTACAACTCCTCTGTTACACGGACGAATTGCGAAATTACGCCCATGAATGTAGTGTGTTAAACCACTGTCAAAAATACGTCATCAAGGCCACAAGCACAGGCATTAATATCCGAAGGAGGAGGAATCGATTCGGCCACCTTTTTAAACCACCGGCGCCAAAATGGCAGATCAGCAGCCGAGCGCGCCCTCATCGTCTCAGGTAAGTTTTCTTTTTTTCCACAGATTCGTACATGTTTAAGAGAAGTAAAATTACAGAGATGTTTTAACTATAGAAGGTAAGATTTTAGGAGTTTAAAACGGTGGCAGGGTGCATGCGCCGTATCGGTTCCTCCTCCTTCCAGATCCTCTTCCCCAGACATCATGGCGCCATCCCAATAACCTTATCTCATTCGGGAACATAAAGGAGAGGTTGTAAAACTAAGCTAGGCATGGGACAGGAAGTTTGCTGGGCTTGAAGCTACACTAAAGCCAGATGCCTCAAACTAGACCCAAAACTATTGTGTAAATTGGCGATCCTCTAAACAAAGCGGACAGTTTTACAGCTTCACCCCGAGTTGAGGGGGGAACCACCAAGTCACACTTTGACCATCTCAGTGACCCCAGGGCACATGTCCTTCAATGGCTTTCAAAGAACAAAGAGGAATACAGCAGAGACACCATTTAAGCAATCTTTAATGGTGCCAGTAGGATAAAAATGCTAGAAACATATATTCAGTATGTTTTATATCTGTGTGTTATGTTTCCACAAAAGGGGGAACCAAGTGAGGCGTGGCTAAGCCCCGCAACCACTTCCGATTGGACCAATCATCCGTGGGACGAACTGATACAAAGGGACAAAACTCAGTGTCCGGACTCGTCCAAACACGTTCTTTCACACGTTCTTTCGTCACGTTCGTACGTTTGCGTCGTCATCATGACCATCTGAAGGAAGCAAGCTCGCCGCTCGGGCTTCTGCCCTTGCGAGCGCTACGCCGACTTCGCTGATGTCATCCGCTCTTCGAGAACTCTCAATGAGACTTTGTGCCAGAACTGCAACGAAGAAAACCACAGAAGAAATTCCAGAGCGCGCCATCGGTAACCAGGCAACCAAGCCTCACCGAAGGGCTTTCCCGAAAGATCATTTCAACCACAGCACCAAACAATCAGCAACGCCGTGATTCTCTTCACCGGAGGCGAACCATGAGAACGAAACGTAACGCAAGTATACAAACAAAGCTGCATACCTTGCTGAAAATAGTGCTCGTTTCATAACTAAAACCGTAAGATTAAACCCAAGACTCTGCTCTTGTGACTTGCTTCCATCTAGTAAACAGTACTAGATGAACTTCATTAACTTTCACCCTGCAAACTGTTGGTATGTTTGTGTGTGTGCTCCCTGTGTTCAAGTAGCGTAGCTTCATGTATTGTAGATTAGTTCAAATAAATCCTTGTTTCTTTATAAAGAACTGTTGTCTTGGTCATGTATTTTAAAGTTTAAACATTTGACCAGATCTTACGTTACCTTGCTCATAATTAGGTAAATACCAGATTTTGTATTATCGTCATCGGCCGCAGGATAAACTGAATCAGTAAGATACACTAAATCATACTAAACGCTGGTCGGGTAGTTGATAAAGTGTACGCAATAAATTTTAATTAAGTTTAGCAAAATTAACTCGAATCTTTAAAGATTCGATTCACCTCTGAACCAGGGCTAAAACCCTACATAAATGGCGAACAATGCGTTGAGCATTGTTTCCCCATTTAAAATACTACACAAGATACTGGCAGGCTCAAAGGACAGCACCCGCAGGGGTAGCAGAGACAAAGCAATGGGTGTGGGAGGAGCTCGGAAGAATCCATGGAGAAGGACTTTCATGTGGCACCAAGGTGCTTCTGGAAAACCATCCGGCACCTCAGGAAGAGGAAATGGGGAGCCATCAAACCTGTGTGGGACACTGCTTCCAAGCAAGAATGGGACACTGCTGATGCCGATTGAGAAGATAATCAAGCAGTGGAAAGAGCACATTGAGGAACTCCTGAACCCGACTAATCCACCCTCTGTTGCAGAGACAAAGCTGGAGGATGACAGGAGGTCGACGTCGATCTCCCTGGGTGAGGTCACTGAGGTAGTCAAACAACTCCATGGTGCCAAAGCCCCGGGAATTGACAAGATTCAACTAGAAATGCTGAAGGCTTTGGGTGTTGAGGGGCTGTCTTGGTTGACATGCCTCTTAAACATTGCGTGGAAGTCTGGAACGGTGCCTAAGAGTTGCAGACTGGGGTGGTGGTTCAAAAAGGGGGACCAAAGGTGGGGGGGGGGGGCAACTACAGGGGCATTACACTACTCAGCCTCCCTGGGAAAGTGTATTCTAAGGTGCTGGAAAGTAGGGTTTGGCCGATTGTTGAACCACAGATTGAAGAGGAACAATTTGGATTCTGTCCTGGTTGTGGAATAGCCGACCAGCTTTTTACTCTTGCAGGAATCCTGGAGGGGGCTTGGGAATATGCCCCTCCAGTCTACATGTGTTTTGTGGATTTGGAGAAGGCATATGATCGGGTCCCCTGGGATTTTCTGTGGGAGGCACTGTAGTATGGGGTAAGGGAGTCACTTGTCAGGGCATCCAATTCCTTTCCGACCAATGTGAGATCTGTGTTCGGATTCTTGGCAGTAAGTCTGACTTGTTTTCTGTGTGTGTTGGCCTCCGCTAGGGCTGTGCTCTGTCCCCAATTCTGCTTGTGATTTTCATGGACAGGATATCAAGGCGCAGCCATAGAGGAGAAGGGTATCCAGTTTGGTGGACTAAGGACTGCATCACTGCTTTTTGCAGATGATGTGGTCCTGATGTCATCAGCAGTCTGTGACCTGTAGTGCTTGCTGGATCGGTTTGCATGATGTTGGATGAGAATCAGCACCTCGAAATCTGTGGCCATGGTTCTCAGCAGGAAACCGATGGATTGTCTACTCCAGGATAGAGCAAGTCGTTACCCCAAGTGAAAAAGTCAAAGTATCTCGGGGTCTTGTTTACAAGTGGTGGTACATTGGAATGTGAGGTTGGCCAGAGAATTGGAGCAGCGGGGGCGGTATTGCAGTCACTCTTGAAAAGAGAGTTGAGCCAAACGGCACAGCTCTCAATCTACCGGTCGATCATTGTTGCAACCCTCAAAACAGGGAGGAATTAGGCACGTGGAGGTGTTCTTGGCACGTCCATCTGGAAGGAGGCCATGGGCAGACCAAGGTCTAGGCAGAGAGATTACACTGGCCTGGGAACGCCTCGGGATACCCCAGTCAGAGTTGAGGTGGCTGAGGAAAGGGAAGTTTGGGGTTCCCTGCTGGAACTGCTACCCTACGTGACCCGATTTTGGATAAGCAGTTGAAGATGGATGTATAACCTTATTTAATATATAATGTTTTCTATATAAAGGTACAATTCTGTCCTCTTGAAAGGTACTGACCAGTGACAATGGATTGTACCTTCATTAGTACAAAGCTGTACCTTTATTTCCGAGAGTGATATGAAATGAAACTTGCAGTTCTACGCAATTTTCAGGTACTTACAGTTGCCATAGCAGAGGTTAGAGAAGACAGTAAGGTAGCTGGCACAGTTGTGCCTTTTATTACAGCTGCAGAATACTCATCATTACTGATATTTGCTGGATCATGTATTTATACTATATACAAAGGGTATAATGTCATCTTTATTATGTATTTATTATCTTATACAGTATTATGGGTAGAAGATACAACAGACAAATCAAATATCCCCCCCTTTACTAACAGAAAGCTCCTAAGACAGTTTGTCTGGTCTGATCTCACAGAAAAGCCAATGTAGCACAAATTGGTAATGCTGGCTATGCTAGAAAGATATCAGAGCACTCATTGCATCACAGCTTATTGGTCTTAGCAGGCAAAGTTCAAGATAGTTGATCTGGTCTTCAAATTCTCCAGAGCTCAATCTGACTGAGCACGATACGGAACACGATAACGTGTTGATGTCCTGATGCGAGATACCACAGCACACATTCAGAGGTCTTGTGGAGTCATGCATTAAGGGGTCTGAGATTTAGCAGCAGGTTTTAATGTTATGCCATTCAGTGTATTGTAAACTAATGTATAATTTGTTTGCTTGCATTACAACATGGCACATTTATCTGTATTCCACATTTTTGCTTTAGCCCTGTGTTTAAAATGTTTATTGGACGTCACACAGATTGGATAATTGTAGGTTTGGATTAAATTAACTGTCTAAATTGAATACTCTGCAGATAACCATGCACACAATTCCCATCCCTGTTATGCTTGCACTTAGAGCATACTTTATTGCAGAATTATTTGTAAAGTAAATTAGTTTAGAAGGAAATGATTACATGTAAAAGAAAATAACCATTGAAGGTTTTATGGAAAAAAAGGTTATCACAGCAGTTGCTTAAAAACATGCAGATATAAAGTACATGAAGAACAAAACTTTTGCACTTTATCATCTGCATGTTTGTCATGTTAATTTTGGTCTGATTCCTTTTCACGTTGAAGAGAGAAAGCTGGTGAGGAACGCTGAATTCCCTCAATTGTTCTGTAAAAAACAAAAACAAAAGAGTAGCTGTAGTCCTGCATATAAAATGCATTTCATACTGTACATGAAGTAATGTGAAGTAATTTAATTTACAAATAAAAAATTCAGTAAAAGGGGATGAATATTTATATAATGCATATGGGACTGCAGAATTGTATCTGTTGAATCATTGCCCTTGCCCTTTATTCAGTGGCTTTCACTTTTGACTTTAATACAGTATCTACAGTATTATTTATGATATATAACACAGCTCAGCATTAGTTGATATGATATATTTAAAAAATGGAACTTACACTTAGTAACATCTGTATTGAATTGTCAAGTACTTAGGAGTGCCAAAGCATGGGTCAGGGAACATAAAACCGTTAGCTGGCACATAACAGATGTGCATTCCATTACATCTGCAAAAATAATGTTTTATTATTTAAGTTGTCTTCAGAGGTATCATTGGTGTATGCTAATATTATTGGTCATTTACAATTACAATAAAAGTTAATACTTACTTGGCTTTAACTACGTATTCTGCATTAGGCGTGTAGCAACTTCTGTTGACAAAAAGGCTAAAGATCGGTAAAAGACAAACGTTGGGATCGACTCGGCCATAAAAAGCATGGGCGACCCATATCCGATGGTAACCTACAATTTTGGCAAAACGTATCCTTTTGAAAACAATAACCCATAAGGAAAAGTGTACAATAATGTGTAAAAAATATATATATATATATTGATAAAAGACTTCTAGATATGTTCACTGTATTATCACCCAGCTTTGCTGGATCATGTATTTATACTAGATTCTGATAGGATTCTGTCTTAAAATTTATGTTTAACAATAGCAAGTATATAATGTTACTGTATCTTTATTATGTACTTATTATCTTAGTCCATATTATGGGTAGATGATATAAAAGGTAAAAATTAAACAAACCACAGTTCAGCACAGCAGTATGGCCATCACAGGCTACAACTATTGCTGCAGAAAACAAATTAATTAGTTAATGATATTGATTGCTTACTTATTTGTTTACAGTAGCCATCATTTTCATATTGACTATATGAAGCAAAGTTAATAGCTACTGCATACATAATTTTCAAATATTCTTCTGTGGCACAAAAAAGAGAAGAAAGAGAACGACATATACAGTAGAACACAACTTAATGCCAACTGCCAACAGGGATGTCTCTATTACCAACATTTAAAATCCTTCTGGTTGTAAAATATTACACGAATCTACATAAATTATTCTTCCAAGGCGAAGGAATGTATTAATGAAAAACTATTTTATGCATTTGACCTTGAAATCTAATTGGATTATCTGCTTTTTTTTTTTTTACAATGCTGTTATAACATTTAAACCTCTGTTTTTGGTATATTGTCCTAACGAGAATATTGGGTGGATAAGCTGAAGGACAAATGAAAGAAGAGATGTAGGACAAAATGTCTTGTTTAGAAAGAACACCTTGAGTTTCTAAACATGAAACAGCATTTTTGTATGACAATAAGAAGCTAATTTATGAGTCCATCTATAAGTCAAGCCAATCCTCATCCTGTCACATATTGTGCATTCTAACATGCTTTTCTGTTTAACACATTTGTAATCAGCTCAAACCAGTCTGGCCGTCTATTTCTACACACAGAAGTGATTGTCATTGGATGTCTGTCTCCAAAGATTTAGTGTAAATGCTAGAGATATCTGCTAGAGTAATACCAGAAGTTCAGGTGGTTCAGAGATTGTATTTCCACCTAGCATAGTCAGAGTCAACCTATGAAAGTTTTATCCATTCTGATGTTTAATACAGATACAACTGATATCTGTATCAACTACACACACACAAAAAAAAATTATAATCTTTTCACAGAAGTGCTACATTATCACAGTATTGCAAAATCATGTTTCTAGTTATAGTACAATGTGTACATATGGCTTTCATAAGCTTATGTAATATGACAAGTAAGAATCCTCTATAAGAATAGTACATCCAAACATTATTAGATATTTGAGCAAGTGAACCAGAATTATAAACTTATACTCTGTCAAAACCTTATTATTATGTTCGTTTGTAGACCATGTTAAAAATGTCGGCAGTTGAATGCAAAATACCTTCAGAAACATGCTGGCCAAGGGTACCAATAAGCACTGTAGAGAAAAAACAGAACAATGTACATAAATTGTGGTCAGTGTTTACATTGTCCTTCTATTAAAATCAAAACTTACAGATTAACACACCCGTACATGTCATATGGAATAGCATGGAGCAAACTTACAGAGTAACGTGAGTTTCAGAGGTACCATGATGCTTTGCGTCTATGCCGAAGCTGAAAGTGAAATCTTTTAGTAAAAGAAAAGTCCTTAGACTGTATAAGTAAATAAATGCAGTAATAATAATAACATAGAGTGTTATGTTTCTGTAGTATTTTATTAGAAATTAGAAAAAATTATGTATAAGTTATAAGTGATATAGCAAGTGAGGTAGTTTTCCCTCCCCTCTACATTCACCAAGGTGCAGTTAATCCTCCAACATGTGGTCCGCGTGCATGGCCTTCCCACAGACTTAGTGTCTGACCAGGACCCGCAATTCACAAGTCGGTTTTGAGGGACGTTTTGTAAGCTTATTGAGTCCACAGCCAGCCTGACATTCGGGTTTCATGCCAAGTCCAAGGGGCAGATGGAGAGGATAAATTAAGACCTAACGTGCACCCTAGGTGCCTGTCTTCTTTCATCCTGGTCCAATCACCTCATGTGGGTTGAGTACACCCACAACACCTTATGGCACTCCTCTCTGAGCATGTTACCCTTTGAGTGCCAAAATGTACCCTCCCCAATATTCCCGGAGGAGGAACCGGAGGTTGGAGTCCAAATGGCTTGACTCTTAGTCCAGTGGTGCCATTGGATTTGGAGAAAGGCCTGGGCCGCCCTACAAGCTGCATCCCACAGAGCAATCCTCACAGCTAATCGGAAGCGAAGGGCAGAACCCTCCTTCCGTGCAAGACAACAGGTCTGGCTGTCCACTAAGGACCTCCCACTAAAGCTTGAATCTAAAAAACTGTCTCCCCTGGTTCGGTACAATGAACCATTGAAAAATAGTAAGGAGGGTCAATCTCATGGCATACCGTCTGGCTCTCCCCTGGTCAGTGAAAATCAACTCTACCTTCCATGTGTCATGGTTGAAACGAGGGCTTTATAGCATGCTGGCCGAAAACACCCCCGCCGCCCCCTGCAACATCGATGGGTTCCCAGCATTTACGGTATGGCAAATTCTGGACTGTAGACACATCCAGGGTGCCACATAGTACCTGGTGGACTGGGAGGCGTATGGCCAGTGGAACACTCTTGGGTGCCAGCCCCGCACATACTAGCCCCAGTTGCAGGATAGATTCAAAGCTGGCACAGAAACACCAGGGGTCGCTCCTAGAAGCTCCTAGAGTGGACGGGTAAACCTGCTGATGACTACTCCGTGGATTTATAGGTAGGCAGAGTGGAGGATGATAAAAAAACAATAATGATCTGAAAAAATATATCTATAAAAAAAGAGAAATAAAATGTTTTAAAAATTATTAATAAAAAAACTATTATTTACAAGAAAAAGAGGGGAATACACACACACTTAGAAATTGCAGAGTTCCTTAGTTCGGAATAAGAGAATAAGAAGCGTTTGTGCGCATACTGCTAGAAGCATGCCTCCATGCTGTGGCGAAAGACTCCTTCTTTAGTTGTATGAGTTACAAAGCAGCCTAGAAGTTCCATTACCTTAATGCTACAAACGGGGCTCCCACACTTAACAGCATATTCGGTGGTGCCATATTGGAGCACCCCCTCGTAACAGGATCCCAAGATTTAATATGTACTTGAAAAAATATTCAAAAGCAGTTACAGTCTCATGCAAAAGTTTAGGCATCCCTTGATAAATAACAGATTTTGATGATTTTTTTTTTATTGAAAGATGTTAACACAGTCTCATTAACAATATCTTTAGCAAACATTGATGCATAGTTACTTCTTATGCCATAAATGTAACAAATATATATATATATATATATATATATATATATATATATATATATATATATATATATATAAACATTATCATGGCACTGTGAAAAGGTTTGGGCACCTTAAGAATTCCAGAGTCTCAGATTTTTTTTTTTTTTACAAGGTTTCAGACCTTAATCAGCTTGTTAGATCTGATGCATTGCAACATCTGTCATTAGTAAATGATAAATACTGCGTTACAAATACTTTGACTCTTCAAACCTTGTGCACACACTTGCGAACACTCAACAACCACGGGTTCCTCTAAGCAGCTGTGTAAGACTCTGAAAAAAGGTTATTGATGCCCACAATGTAGGAGAAGGCTACAAGAAGATAGCAAAGCGTTGTCAGCTTACAGTTTCCACAGTGAGAAATGTAATTAAGAGATCGCAGTTCAGGGGAAATGTGGAGGTCAAGATGAGATTTGGAAGACCAAGAAAACTCTCGTGTGCTGGTCAGAAATACAAATCAAAACCCCCATTTGACTGCAAAAAACCTGCAGGAAGATTTAGCAGACTCAGGAGTGGTGGTGCACCGTTCCACTGTGCAGCGATGCTTACAGCAGCAGAAGAAAAACTTACCATGCCTTACCATACCATTTTACCCAATCCTAAAATCCAATGTCAGAAGTATGCAACTGAACATCTACAGAAGCCTGATGCATTTTGGAAACAAGTGCTGTGGACTGATGAAGTTTTTGGCCACAATCAGAAGGCATGTTTGGAGAAAAAGGAGCAGCATTTCATGAAAAGAACACCTTGCCAACTATTAACCATGGGGGTGGATCTATCATGCTTTGGGTTTGTGTTGCAGCCAGTGGCACAGGAAACATTGCACGGGTGGAGGGAAGAGTGGATTCCACTAAATACCAGCAAATTCTGGAAGCAAACATCACACTATATCAGTAAGAAAAGCTGAAGCTGAAAACAGGATGGCTTCTACAACAGGATAATGATCCTAAGCATACCTAGAAATCCACTACGGAATTAAAATAGCTGTGCATGCAAGACCAAAGAATATTACAGAACTAGAAAACTTTTGCAAGGAAGAATATGAGAAAATCCCAAGTACAAGAATTTAAAGACTTTTAATTATAAAAAGCAATGCAATTAGTGATATCTGCCAGAATAGGTGTTTTCTGATTATGTAGGGTGCCCAAACTTTTGCACAGTGCCACAATGATGTTTTTTTAATTATCTTTATTCAATTAATAACATAAAAAGTAATTATGCACCAATTTTTGCTGAAAATATTGTGCATTTTTTTTTCCATTTCCAACAGAGCCTGTGTTAGCATCTTTTCAACAAAAAAAAAAAAAAAAATCATAAAAATCTGTTATTTATTAAGTGGTGCCTAAACTTTTATATAAGACTGTATGTTGTACTTGCTAATTATGAGGACACTTATGCTCCACTTACACAAATATAACGACCATTAACGTAACTTAAATATTAAACATGTTAAATTCTACACATTTGGAAGAGAACAATTACTCACATGCATTTAACATACAAATTATTAATTATGTACTTACATATAAACTCTTAACAATGCAAGACTGAGGTTCCTGCTGCTGATCTTTAAACTGCAGTTTTCACTAGACTGAACTGCTGTGTCTGTTGTGTACATATATACACACAACAAATGCGCACACTAAAAAATGTAATTGTCATCCTTCCTCCTCATCTTCTGCATATTCTGAACATTCTGTTTACCAGGATTACACATGCATCTGTTATTTCGGACTCAAAAGTGGTTCGAACCTAAATTTTTTATTTATTTCTCACTTGCACTATTTTGGTTATTGCATATTCATAGGTCAACGCAGATATTCCTACTTGTGTTATTGCAAATAAAAAATAATAGTTGTTACACATACTGTCTGTCTCCCAGTTTTATTAAAGAATTAGTACTCGTATATCAAGAACAACGCATTGGTAGATATTCATGTATGTGTGCATGTATTTGTTTATTTATTTAGTCTTCACGAAGAATTGGCTTTCTATTTTATTTAGGATAATTTGGATGAATATATCAGAATACTGTAAATCAGAATATATTAGAATTCTGGATGGATATGTGATGACTTTTCTTGGTACAAAGTTGGTAATGTTCATCTAAACTTGACACACAAGACAAGTATTTAAGCAAGGCATGTTCATTTTCATTAAATTGAGGCTCCAAAAGTTTAAAGTCATTCTGCCCTATATATTCCACATTCCTTGTTTGAACACTCAAGCAATTGTCCAAGTTTCAACCATTTTGAGGTTATGTTTAATAATTCCAATGTGGCCATCCTTCTTCATTGGTGGTCATTCCATCTGCAACAAACCAGTTCTACTGGCAGCAAAACCACCGACAGTATGATGCTACCACCACATACTTAACAGCTTTTACAGTGTTCTTGGGGTTAAAGACCTCACTTTTAATTCTATTAACATACTTCTGGTCACAACTTTCCTCCAGAAGTCTTTTACTTTATACTTGTCAGCTGCAAATTTTAGTTAAGGTATAAGGCATACATTTTGTAGCAGGAGCTTCTTTCTTGGATGACATTTGTGATATACATCTCGCTTGAGTGTAGACAGTGACACTGGTGTTCTTAAGGTACTGAGTTTATGGTAAGCTCTTACATTTGTGGTTCATGGTTTTCGTGAATGTTCCTGGTCATCCAAACCACCTGTCAGGTGATCATCCAAGTCTCACCTCCCATCTTATTTCTCAGATTAGTACTGGGCTCCTTAGACTTTGCTCAGAAAAATGCACCATCTCTGTTTGATCGCAAGCCCCTCGTCCCCCGTCCCCCGTCCCCCTTTTCCCCCCTCATTCCATATATGGTAATACTTCCTATAGCTCACCTGAACCTTCCCCCTCTTCCTGATTTCTACACACGGCCAAAAAGCAGCACTGGTGCTGATTTTATTTTGTGTGTTTGTGTGTGTGTGTGTTATACATATAATACAGAAAATGTGTGTGCCAAAGAAGCTACTTCTGAAGTTTATGTAACTGTCACGCGACAGAGCAAAACGGGGCGGATCCAAATGGGGGAAAATGACAGCAGGCTTGGACAGGGACATGGTTGGGAGGCATGAGCAAGTGTTGGAAACCAGTGTTATGTCCCAGTCTAGGGTTGGGCCATACAACAAAGGATTGGTTTAGGGTTCTATTTTAAACTGTATGGAGAAGGTGGAATACAATGGTGTGATATAACAGAAAGACCTAGTCAGATACGTTAGCTTACAAAAAATCGAGGTTTGTATTGTTTTACACAAAGCACATGCAAATAAAGATACATACAGTACAGAACAAAAGTTTGGACACACCTTCTCATTCAAAGAGTTTTCTTTATTGTGTTCTTTAGCCCAAACAAGTCTCTTCTGCTTGTTGCCTGTCCTTAGCAGTGGTTTCCTAGCAGATATTCTACCATGAAGGCCTGATTCACACAGTCTCCTCTTACCAGTTGTTCTAGAGACGTGTCTGCTGCTAGAACTCTGTGTGGCATTGACCTGCTCTCTGATCTGAGCTGCTGTTAACCTGCGATTTCTGAGGCTGGTGAATCAGATGAACTTATCCTCCGCAGCAGAGGTGACTCTTGGTCTTCCTTTCCTGGGCCGGTCCACATGTGAGCCAGTTTCTTTGTAGCGCTTGATGGTTTTTGTGACTGCACTTGGGGACACTTTCAAAGTT
>JAAGKR010011672.1:0-18688 GCA_011419295.1 Clarias macrocephalus
TATGTGTGTGTATGTGTGTGTATGTGTGTGTATGTGTGTATGTGTGTGTATGTGTGTATGTGTGTATGTGTGTGTGTGTGTGTGTGTGTGTGTGTGTGTGTGTGTCTGTGTGTGTGTGTGTGTGTGTGTGTGTGTGTGTGTGTGTGTGTGTGTGTACACGTGCTGATTGATCTACAGCGGATGCTAGTTTATTCTGTACAACTCATTTAAAAGTAAACACATTGTCCAGGTTTAGAGGTGTGTGTGTGTGTGTGTGTGTGTGTGTGTGTGTGTGTGTGTGTGTGTGTGTGTGTGTGTGTGTGTGTGTATTGAGTCGCATCTGATCCTTCGATCTGTGATTTTGTGTTGCAGTGTGTTCTGCTCCTCGGTGTGTCTTGTTGATTATTCTTTAGATTTACACTCTGGATTGTTCTGATCTGTGGATTTACTCAGGTTTTGACCTGTATTGTATTTCTGATTAGTGGATTCTGTCTCCGACTTTGTTGTTTAGCTTTTCGCACAAACATACAGCCTGAACCGTCTCCGGAGTCTCAAGTCTTAAGTGTTATGCCTCAACTTCTGCCAAAATGCCTTTTGACATTATTATTATTATTATTATTATTATTATTATTATTATTGCCATAAATGTCGATACTTCTGTTGTTTTGGTCGTAATGGACATTGCTAAAAGTGTTGCTATTATGAATAGTCAAGCTGTTAGTATTTAATTCGATAGGAAGCAGCTTTACAGTAATCGGGAAGTAGATTCAGATCCCTAATGAGCAGGCCAACGGAGGGCGCGTGATGAGGACAACCTTTGTGAGGCGACAGGAACGTGGAAACGGGTGCATCCATGGATTCACGCTATCGACACCAACATCTGACTGTTCTATCTACCAAGAAAGCAACATTTTTTCCAGTCTTCAGCTCCTGTTCCTACTCTATCCTCAAATTCTTCCTCCTGAATCCAGTGAGAAGGTCAACGTGCTTCTCTGCTGTTGTAGACAATCTGAGATGCTTTTCTGTTTTCCCCGTCTGTAAAAAGTGATTACTACAGACTTCCTTTGATCTCTTTCATAATGTTGTTTTTTTTTCTCTAAGTTCTGATGTTTGATGTGGATGATATCTGAAATTATTTCATGCATCGTACCGTATGCTCCTTATAAAGTGTTTATTTACCCGTCGTAAATCTTTGATAGATTTTGTTCAATGAAGACGAAGCTTATCATGATTTTAAACTTTATTACTATCAAATGCATCAACTTTCCGATAGAACGGTGCTTCGTTTATAAATCAGAACCTTTTGTAATTGCTTCTAAAATGTGTTAACAGCCTCAGGGATGAAAACATGGCCGCAGGAAAAAGACAGAAAAACAGAAGAAACCTGACATACATAGAGTAGATATGATATAGACACACACACACACACACACACACACACACACACACACACACACACACACACACACACATATTTGTGTGAGTTCATTTATATTTATGTGACTTCTTTCAGTTAAATGTGTGTGTATTATACTTTAACAGAGCTCTCACAATTAGAGTCTGCTTCTGCAGGCTGTGCACACCAGTTACAGGAGATCACACACACACACACACACACACACACACACACACACACACACACACACACACACACAATGAGTTTCAGGCTGAAAAAAAAAACAAAAAACTAAAATCCTATAGAAGATGGAGCTGGACATTGGTTCATATTCCCCGGGCTTGTTTATATCTGAGAAACAATATTGGATGAAGATTTGGTTATGCAAAAGCAAATATTCTCAAAGCTCCATAAGCTTATCTCGTGTGCTCTCCAGAGTGAGTGCTTGTGCCAGCCTGCGTGAGTCACTAAAGCGCATCGTGCGCCGTCTCGCAATACAGACCAGTGAGGACTTTCTGGCTCTCACTCAGACATGTTTATCAGCTTTATTAGGGTTTAAGGAGGTCCGTGCTTTACTGTTTGCTCACTAGATCACACCACTACATCACACCACTACATAACACCACTAGATCACTCCACTAGATCACACTGCTACATAACACCACTAGATCACACTGCTAGATCATATCAGTAGATCACACTACTACATAACGCCACTGGATCATATCACTAGATCACACCACTACATCACACCACTACATAACACCACTAGATCACTCCACTAGATCACACTGCTACATAACACCACTAGATCACACTGCTAGATCATATCAGTAGATCACACTACTACATAACGCCACTGGATCATATCACTAGATCACACCACTACATCACACCACTACATAACACCACTAGATCACTCCACTAGATCACACTGCTACATAACACCACTAGATCACACTGCTAGATCATATCAGTAGATCACACTACTACATAACGCCACTGGATCATATCACTAGATCACACCACTACATCACACCACTACATAACACCACTAGATCACTCCACTAGATCACACTGCTACATAACACCACTAGATCACACTGCTAGATCATATCAGTAGATCACACTACTACATAACGCCACTGGATCATATCACTAGATCACACCACTACATCACACCACTACATAACACCACTAGATCACTCCACTAGATCACACTGCTACATAACACCACTAGATCACACTGCTAGATCATATCAGTAGATCACACTACTACATAACGCCACTGGATCATATCACTAGATCACACCACTACATCACACCACTACATAACACCACTAGATCACTCCACTAGATCACACTGCTACATAACACCACTAGATCACACTGCTAGATCATATCAGTAGATCACACTACTACATAACGCCACTGGATCATATCACTAGATCACACCACTACATCACACCACTACATAACACCACTAGATCACTCCACTAGATCACACTGCTACATAACACCACTAGATCACACTGCTAGATCATATCAGTAGATCACACTACTACATAACGCCACTGGATCATATCACTAGATCACACCACTACATCACACCACTACATAACACCACTAGATCACTCCACTAGATCACACTGCTACATAACACCACTAGATCACACTGCTAGATCATATCAGTAGATCACACTACTACATAACGCCACTGGATCATATCACTAGATCACACCACTTGATCATACCGCTACATAATACTACTAGATCTCACTGCTACATCATATCACTAGATCACACCACTACATAATGCATAATGCCACTGGATCACACCACTAGATCACACCACTTGATCATACCGCTACATAATACTACTAGATCACACCGCTACATAATACTACTAGATCACACCACTACATCATAAAACTAGATCACACCACTAGATCACACCACTTGATCATACCGCTACATAATACTACTAGATCACACCGCTACATAATACTACTAGATCACACCACTACATCATAAAACTAGATCACACCACTAGATCACACCACTTGATCATACCGCTACATAATACTACTAGATCACACCGCTACATAATACTACTAGATCACACCACTACATCATAAAACTAGATCACACCACTAGATCACACCACTTGATCATACCGCTACATAATACTACTAGATCACACCGCTACATAATACTACTAGATCACACCACTACATCATAAAACTAGATCACACCACTAGATCACACCACTTGATCATACCGCTACATAATACTACTAGATCACACCGCTACATAATACTACTAGATCACACCACTACATCATAAAACTAGATCACACCACTAGATCACACCACTTGATCATACCGCTACATAATACTACTAGATCACACCGCTACATAATACTACTAGATCACACCACTACATCATAAAACTAGATCACACCACTAGATCACACCACTTGATCATACCGCTACATAATACTACTAGATCACACCGCTACATAATACTACTAGATCACACCACTACATCATAAAACTAGATCACACCACTAGATCACACCACTTGATCATACCGCTACATAATACTACTAGATCACACCGCTACATAATACTACTAGATCACACCACTACATCATAAAACTAGATCACACCACTAGATCACACCACTTGATCATACCGCTACATAATACTACTAGATCACACCGCTACATAATACTACTAGATCACACCACTACATCATAAAACTAGATCACACCACTAGATCACACCACTTGATCATACCGCTACATAATACTACTAGATCTCACCGCTACATCATATCACTAGATCACACCACTACATAATGCCACTGGATCACATCACTAGATCACACCACTTGATCATACCACTAAATAACACTACTAGATCACACTGCTACATCACACCCCTATGTCACACTGCTAGATCACATCACTAGATCACACTGCTACATCATAATACTAGATCACACCGCTACATAACGGCACTGGATCACACCACTAGATCACTATTGGGACCTTGAAATTCAAATCTGATTGCTTTTAAAGGTTAAATTTGTTTCCCTGATATGTTAACTGCATTTTAGGAACATCCTTAAACATGGTAATACATTATATGGTGAAAGGTTTGTGGACACCAGCCCATCATGTTCCACATTTATTTAATGTTATGGTAATCTCTACTCCTCTGGAAAGGAATTTGCGTTCATTCAGCTTCAAGGGCATCAGTGAGGTCAGGCGGGGGTGTTGAGGAGGCTCCAGTTCCAGTTCAGTCCAAAAGATGCTCAGTGAGTTTGAGGTCAGGGCTCTGTGAAGGACACTCAAGTTCCTCCAGTCCAACCTTGCCAAGCTTGCTGTGTGCTGTGGGGCTTCGTCATGCTGGAACAGGAACAGGTTCAGCTTAGCTTCAGTGAAGGGAAATTTTACTCGCTACAGCTTACACAGACATTCTAGACAAGTGTGGAAAAGAGAAGAAGAGCAGAGGGAAGATCAGACAGTTACAACACAGAAATCACATTGTGGATCATGTTTTATACCAGCAGAGCGTCCAGTCTCCACACAAGAAATGCTTTGTTGTTGCTGGCCTTGCTGCACTTAGATGAGTTTCTTCCCGGCTTAACTGACTGACCTGCCTTCAGCCTGTAAAAGAGTGTGATGACTTTGAAATTACACATCAAATTTAATTAGACAATTCTGCCTAAAACGTTCCTGATACTCACCACAATTTAGCACCAGTTCACTCTTTAAGTGACTTTCGCATGACCTTTCCGGGTTTAACGACACACAGGGGTTTAAATGCCGAACTTCAGGTTATTAAGGACATTTCACAACGCAACTGTGTGAAACAGGGAGTTCGAGCAGATATGAAACTCACGTAACAACGAAGAACATGAAACGTGTGCGCTGCATCCACAGCTGACCCACCCTGATGGCCGCCTTTGGTCTGAAAAATGCTTCTAGTTTTATTTATGTTTTCAGAGAGAGATCCAACCACATTAATTTTTTTAAAATCACAAGCAAACGAGAGATCAAGCTGAAGTCACAGCGTGCAGCGTCCACGTCTCGTAGGAACAAAAACCTTTCCAAGTTTAAGATGGATGGATAGTTGGAGCTCTAAACCTTTACAGGTACAGACTGTGTGTGTGTGTGTGTGTGTGTGTGTGTGTGTGTGTGTGTGTGTGTGTGTGTGTGTGTGTGACATATTCCTATTACATTCACTAATGACTGCTCCAGAACGTTAACCTTTAATCCATCAAGTGGTCGAGTGTGCATTAGTGTGTTTTTCTGAACATGCAGCGGTAGAGGCTTTGTGTTTGAGTGTGTGAGTGTGTGTGAGTGTGTGTGAGTGTGTGTGAGTGTGTGTGAGTGTGTGTGTGTGTGAGTGATGGAACGCAACATCTGACCCATCTTTCTTCTGTCTCTAACAGCTGCAAAGTGTGTAGGCCTCTTGAGACTCTATACACACACACACACACACACACACACACAGTAATTCATAGCTGCTAATAAACACACACCCGAGTTGCTTCCTTTGGGACCTCTGGCCTTGGGCAGCACATGGCAAAGACAAATACAGTATTGTGTTTATATTCTTACAGATTTAAATGCACTGTGTGTGTGTGTGTGTGTGTGTGTGTGTGTGTGTGTGTGTGTGTGTGTGTGTGTGTGTGTGTGTGTGTGTGTGTGTGTGCGCGTGCTTGCGTGCGTCACTGTCGCTCCTGACGGGTTCGTTATGAAGATACTTTTCTCTAAATTTCACCATCATGTTGGAAAAGATAACCGCATCAGCAACTGCGTTTCTCTGTCAGTATGTTGGATGACTTCCGTCTGCGTGTGTGTGTGTGTGTGTGTGTGTGTGTGTGTGTGTGTGTGTGTGTGTGTGTGTGTGTGTGTGTGTGTGTGTGTGCGTGCGCCATCTGTTGAGTGTGAGGTTGAGCGAACATGTGCCGGGTAAATTCCTCAAGTCAGTCTGTAGGTATTTTTCCAACCAAACATTTCTCAGGTTCGTCCAAAAGTTTCCAGATTTCTCAAAGAATTCTGCCGGCAAAAATGACAGGAATCTGTGTAGGTTTCCGAAAATTGTATACTACAGTTATGTGAAAGGAAAAAGAGGATGGAATAAAAATTTGGGCCAAACACACACACAGGAACGAAAAGTCTGGACCACATTCGCTTTACACAACCATTGATTTAAATTTTTTGACTTTTCTTTATCCATCAGGGCTTTTCTGTACATCACATCACATCTTGATTTAAGGATTCTAGTGTTCGGTTGCATCCTCCATATAAAACCAGGGAAATATACTTTTACAATTAATGCAGACCAAAATGGAGCCACAACCAATAAGAAATAAACAGAACTAAAATCTCCATTCAGGCACAACGTGAAAAAGGCAGTACTGTATGTCACGTCTGGCAGAGGTACAACACGGATTTCAAGAAGAACGAGCAAAGGATTGGCCAAGAAACCTTGCAGAAGTGGAACACTATCGTCAGAAAGAATTATGGAAAAAAATTATAAATAAATAAATAAATACACAAAGAGTTCGGAACTGAAAAGTGGAGCAAGAAGGACTAAAGAGTGTTTATATAGCTGGAAGTAATCTGATTGGACGAGTGCTGATAACAGACGATAACATCACTGGGACGTTTGACTGTTACCCCTTTTCCAACAGTTGCTGGTTCGTGTCTGGTTCAATACCGAACCTCCTTTAAGACCTGGCTTTGTTTCTCCCTGGGCTAGAGAGTCACGTCATTACGTCACCGTATCCGTCCGCGTACGTCTCTACTTTCCCAGCAACGCTAGCGGCGAACTTCAACACAGCTTTGTGAGCAGGTCCCCTGCATTCATCATTAATAGAAACCATTTGAGCTGCACGTTGCAAGTTGAGTAAATTTTTTAAAGATGGCGAACACAAGCTGTTAGTTGGTCGTGATGATCCACCCGAATGGCCTCTGAACCGTCCGTGTCGTTCTGTTCACGGCTAACGCGAGCTACAAAGCTAACTAGCTTCTAACACAAGGCTGATTCCCAAGTCCCTCTCTAACCCCTGATCAAGGGCACTGCTCGGTGTGTGGAACAAGGGATCTGACACCCTACATAGTGCACTAGCTGTCCGTTTAACACTATTTAGGATTGGACCTCAGAACCCGGAACTCAACAGAGCCGAGATTCTAAAGTGTAATAAGTGGAAATATGAAGTTCAACGCTGCCAAAGTTTCAGCGCTTTATGATTTCTTAGTAACTGATGATTTTCGTTTTAAGATCAAGGATGAAGTGACGCTGAGTGTTTACAGCTGCGGTGATGTAAGTGATGACAGGAACCTTCTTGTTTCTCGAAAGTTCCATCACTTTACCTTTGGTGTCCTGGTGTCTGATTTTCTGCATCTGAACACAGAATGGTCGTGCGACCGAGTTCATTAAGGTAGATATTATTCAGAGATGGTTCTCTCTAAACACTGCCCTACGTCAGGACAGCGCGGTTCTGCTGAGGCCTCAAATCAGTTTCAAATAATCAACACGTATTACATTTATTGTACAAGTTTTTTTTTTTTTTTTTTTTTGAATGATCGCTCTCTATTGGCATTAAAAGAAAATGCTGTCATAATGAAAAAGTGGTACACGTGCTGGCATTGTGTGTCCCACGTTTCTGTTCCGAGTAGGAATTACGAGTTAATGGATTTGGTTTATTGGTTTATCTCAGGCTGGAAATTACATGTTACAGTGAAAACGGGTTTAATGGAGAGAGAGAGAGAGAGAGAGAGAGAGAGAGAGAGAGAGAGAGAGAGAGATACAGGTGTAATTGTGCTCGGGAGTGAGTGAGGGGAGTCGGGTCCTCTTCAAGTCAGTGCATTTACTTTTATCCCTCTTTTGTGTGTGTGTGTGTGTGTGTGTGTGTGTGTGTGTGTGTGTGTGTGTGTGTGTGTGTGTGTGTGTGTGTTAAATGTTATTGATTCTTTTCACAGCAGAAATTTCCCATTTTGGGAACAGCTCCTTTTTGTCTAAAGCCACAACGATTAGTGTGTGTGTGTGTGTGTGTGTGTGTGTTTATAGAGCTCATCACAATTAATCTCTCTCTCTCTCTCTCTTTCCCTCCCTGCACTCTACCTCTGAATAAAACCCCCGATACATTAACATTTTATTTCTATGAGAGCTACACCTTCCAGAAGGTAATGTGTGTGTGTGTGTGTGTGTGTGTGTGTGTGTGTGTGTGTGTGTGTGTGTGTGTGTGTGTGTGTGTGTGTGTGTGTGTCGCAGTTAACAGCGGAGATGGCATCATTTACAACCAGCAGAAGCGTGAGAACATCGGTGATCTTATTCAGGAGACGCTGGAGGTGTTTGAGCGCTACGGAGGCGAGGACGCCTTCATCAACATCAAATACATGGTGCCGACTTACGAGTCGTGTCTCCTCAACTAACACACACACACACACACACACACACTCACACACACACACACACACACACACACACATGAGCTACACCTGAGCCTGATATTTCACCTGTATGCTTATAGGAAACTAGTGACCTGGTTTTCTTTATTCTTAAAGTCTTAAAAAATAAATAAATAAATAAATCAATAAACCTGTCCTCTTTGTAAAAGTTAAATCATATTGTGAAGCCCCGCCCACAAAAAAAAAGCGATAAGCACAAAGAGATGTGAAGCTCAAGCTGTAACCTCATGACTAGTGAATACACTCTGGACTGGAACGTCCAAAATAAAGCTACAGATACACCAAACAAACCGTGTGTAAGTGTGTGTTAATGTATATTAAATATATGGATCCATAATTGAACCTGAAGTGGGCGTGGCCTACACTGGATCTTTTCATTTTTGATTTTAATGTGATCATTTTAGGATTAAGTTTCACAAAAAAACCCTGAAAAACCTTTCGACATTCCCCAGGACTGTACAAGTTCCTCCACCTCTGCTACATCGCTCGAGTCCATAACCGGTCAGAGAGACTCGCTCGGTCTGTAGAAATGTCTGGCAAGTTTTCTCTCACACGTGACTTAATAATCTAGAGAGCTACAGTTCTGTGCAGAAGTCTTACCACATAATTTCTTCATATTAAAAACGAAATTAAATGATGTACGAGCGGTGCTATTAGAATTGTTATTATTGCTAAAAAAAACTAAACAAACATCGCTCTGGCTAAGTGCTTCTGCCGAATGCCTTCTTTTTGGCTCTTGAGGAAAAGTTTTTTTTAAACAAGAAGAAATGTTCATGAACGTACTCATTTCCGGAGACATAATTTAGGCAAATATCTTCCATAGTTTTTTCCATAAGATAATACACATTTTATGGCCGCCCCTCGTAAATTAAATTAAAGAAACGAGAACAAATGTTTTACTGCGACAGGCTCCAAACTGCCTAAAAGACCTCAGCAGCGACCTCATTTCCCCTCTCGTCTGTTCCAACCACTCATCGTCATTCAGCATCAGCAGTGAACTAATCACCTCCTGATCATCTGTCATCATCTGCACCTGTTTCTCACTGGGTCAGGACTTAAGATAGATGTTTGTTTTTTTTAACACTTGAATGATTCATAGGACAAAAAACTGCTCAGGGAACTGGACTGAAAATAAGGAGAGATTTTTAAAAAAGTCCTTTAGGAAGCCTGGAAAGCTTCAAATATGTAAAGAAATTAGGGGGGGGGGGGGGTCATGACTTTTGCACAGTACTGTGTCTTTCAAAGTCTTTCCCAAATCAAGAAGCTGTTGTTCCTACCAATAATGGGGGTTAATGTCATTTTACTGCAATGAGCCTACAAGTTATTATGATTTAATGATTTTTTTGGACACTCCAGAAGAACTGCATGTGGTTTAGATTTGCTTTTGTGGAACGAACCGCAGCTCTCTAAATAAAATCATATTTAATTTATGAATTTCATAGCAGATTGTGTCGAGATCCGGTTTTATTTAGGAGCCTGGGAAGAAAAGTGTAGGGGGCGGGGGGACAAGAATCGTGTGCTTTTTTCCCCCTACTTTTATTTGTTTCAAATGAGACTGACGCCGTCTGACCGCTGAGTGCATCATATACGGATATTATTTAAACTCTCTTGAGTTATCGTGTGTTTTGTAACGTTGTGTTTGCTGATTTGAAAAGTAAGCGAGTTAATCACATGATTTATCACAGCAGGTGACTCATTTCCTGCAGTTAATGATGATTAATAACACTTAGGAATTCTGCCCAATTTAGCCCTAATTAAGCATGTTTTAATTAATCTAACTGTGTATTGGGCATGTTTCATTAGAAGTAAAAAGTCTTTTCAAACCTGAGTTTTAAATCTCCGGTGTTATTGTGCAACACAGTCTGCTTTCGATTTCCACAAAAACAAAAGGCTCCTCGTGAATTTTGTTGCTACATTCACATTAATAGCTCGTATTTTATGATGTTCGTTTATGTGCAAACTCCAGCAGCTTCCAGTGTTTCCATCAACTGCACCGGCCAAACCCACACGGACACGGATACGCTGGAAAGTTCTCACCACATTAATGGAAAAATCTATCACAAGTACACGTTTCAGACGTGCCGATAGACAATTCAGTAACGGTTTAAATTTACTGCGGTAGTTAATAAGCCATCTGTAGACAGGCAGCTAGCGGGAACAGGATCCTGCGTGGTGGCTGCTTTTATGTCGTAATGATGGCATCGGAGTGACTGGGTTCCTGAGTGTTCAGGAGTTAGTAGGAATCTTTTGTGAGACAGGGTAGGACCTTTTCACAGACAGGAATGTCCTAAATAGTTGGTGGTCAAACCTTTTACATCAACTGTTTTGTTGCAGTGGATGGGAATAGGGGGTCAAATGAGGAGCAGAAAGGACTGGACAAATGTTTTGCAAACCTAGATGGGATCAACCAAAACTTTTGCTGGGGAGGATTGGATTCAATCAAACTTTTTGTGGAAGAAACTTGTATTGTTCAGACGTTTTATGGGAAGGGGTGAAATTGATTTGACTCTCTTTTTGGCGTAGCAAAGGGGATTCATCAAACTTTTGCAAGTAGATGGGATTGTTCAAACTATTTGTGTGAGTGGACAGGATTCACCAAAAGTTTTGTAGGAAGGGCCAAGATTAGCTATACATTTAATGGGACGGGCAAGGATTGGCCAAAAGTTTTGTGGAAGTGGCCAGGATTGTCCAGAACTTTGATAGGAGCGGCCATGATTGGCCAAAAAATTTGTTTGAGCAGAAAAAGTTGGCCAAATGTTTTGTGGGAGTGGCAAAGGTTAGTAAAATAACATTTGGGGGGTAGCCAGGATAGCCCAAAAGATTTGTAGGAGTGGCCAAAATTACCCAAACATTTAGTAGTAGTGACTTGGATTGGTCAAACTTTTTTTATGGGAGTGGACAGAATCTCCCAAGATGTTTTGTGGGAGTGGCCAAGATGGGATAATTCTAAGTTTTAGGAGACAAGTCAGGATTGGCCAAACAATTTGTTGGAGCGGCGGGGACTGGCCAAATGTTTTGTGGGAGGAGTCAGGATTGGCAGGAAGTGGGCAGGGGTTGTCTTTTTTTTTGTGTGTGTGTGTACAAGAGCAGACAGAACTGCTCACCAGTGTCTGCAGGTGTTAGATAAATACAACCTTTAGGTGCACTCTGTCCTTTCTAGGACATTTTACAAACAGATTTTAAGCGACATGTCGATAATTTCTCATCTCTAGTCCTAGCAAGTGAAAATTACAAAATATTATATCAGAAAAAGTCTTTTCTGTTACTCACAACCATACATACAGAAGATGAACTTCAGCTCATGGCGCGGTGCCGAGGTTCTGTACACGAGACTACGGAAAGTGCGACATGTTAAACAGAAGCAGTAAGATGGTTATGGATAACATCTGAAATAACTAAAAGCTACATTTTCCATTAGACGGTGTTGATTTCTCTCTCTTATACTGTGACTTGGCGCGTTCAACGTTGTAAATAAATATGGCTAAGTGAGAGTTTAACGCCCTAAGTGCTGTTGGATCAGTTCCAGTAGTTCGCAGAACCTGATATTCAATTAAGCCTGGCCTCTGTTTTATTGCTGCATACAACTCGAATCTATTTCTAAAACAGCTTGACTGTTAATATTATTAAATCACATGTTATGCTAACTGTCGTCTTGCCCCTTCAAGTATGCGACTGAAGCTCACCGGGCAAACCAGGGGCCGAGGCAATAAGGGGTTCGTATATATCATTAATATCAAAACAAAAATCGAACCTCAAATCTGCTGTAAAATCCCACACAGGTGGCGTTTTTTTTTTTTTCTTTTTTTTTTCCTTCCTCCCCAGAGAGCCGCTAATTTAGTTTGTCACTGATCTAACACATCTGATTCGGGTCATCAGGCTGGTATTATGATTGGGGTTTGGGGCAGAGCAGACAGATGTGTGAGTAACGGAGCAGGTGTGATCACAGTCATCTTTCTGAGTTCCCAGAGTTCTTTCTGTACGCGTGCACATCGAAGCATTTAGAAGGTTCATCTGGGCCTGTTTTAATCAATGGCGTTCCTCAGATCCCATTCTCTCTCTCTCTCTCTCTCTCTCTCTCTCTCTCTCTCTCTCTCTCTCTCTCTCTCTCTCTCACACACACACACACACGCACACAAAGTGTGCAGCTGTTTTGTCTGCCCGCGTCAAGCCTCTCCACATGCGTGTGTGTGTGTGTGTGTGTGTGTGTGTGTGTGTGTGTGTGTGTGTGTGGAATCTGACCAGGCATGAAGTTCACCTGTCTCTACAGAGGAATGAGGTTTGGAACGAGGTCTGCTGCCTTCCCGGAAGAATGCCATCGCTTCCTCTAATCTCACATGACCCGTGATAATCCCTCTCCCGCGGCACGCTCTGTCTGTCCCCACGCTCTTTCTCTCTCTCCTTCTCTGTTGTTATTATTAGACAGGTTGCCATTGCAGTCATCACAGCTGTCACTTTGGCACTAGACTTTTTTTTTTTTTTTTTACATCCTCTATGCTTTGAAGGTGACTTCAAGAGTAAGTCTGATCTTATTTACAAAGCCTGTCTCGACAAATTGTGAAACTAAAAGGATCGGTTGTAAAATATTTACACCGTGCAGAAGCGGGTTGGTGAGTGGCCAAGAAACTTAAAAGGCTAAAAAAAGAAATAAAATTAAAAAAAACGGATGGAGGTCAGGGCTGGTTTTTCGTGTAAGCCTACAGTAGGTTGTACATGAGTACGTTAGTGATCTTGAATGTGACGTTGTCTCCAGGCCCTGAGTTACAGTACGTCCGTCCTTACAACTTGTAACTGATTGCAGAAATATTACATTGTTATAATAAATTCATTAAAACCCTCTGACCAATCAGATTCAACCATTCAACCTGGGACTGGTCGGTCTGGATCCAAAGCCACTTTTCAGAACCAGACCTGATTCCTCGAAACATGTTTCTTAGGGAGGAGCGCAACAAATTTCCTGGTTATTATTATTATTATTTTTGTTATTATTGTTCTATTCTCACATGCAGCACCGTGCTTATTGCTTCTGGCCGTTACCAGGGTTTATTTTGACAAGGTCGAGCCGTGAGAAGCTGCGCAAATATGTCTGGAATTGAAGATGAAAGAAAAAGGTTCTAGGTAAATTCTACCTGCTTGCGGTTACATGGCGATCTGGTTGACTAAAAGAGAAGAGACATGTGAAATTGAACATTTCTTTTAAATATTCTGTGACACTTTATCCTTTTCCAGCTTTTTATATTTTGTTGCATGTTGTACGAGGGGTGTTTGAATCAAAGCGGGACTTTTGATGACTTTAAAACTCGCTTTATTTCTCTATATAATTCCCTGCCCCACTGATGCACTTATCCCAGAGTTTCACTGCCTGCTTCACGTCTGAAACCCCGACCTCCCAGGAACTCCTTTAATGGAGCGAGGTCAGGACCGTACGGGGGACGTGGCAGTAACTCCCAGCCGAGTTCCTGTAACGTGCAAGTGGTTTTGGTGAATGAATGTGTGTACAGTTCGCACACACGGGTGCGTCTCTTCCTCAAGTTGGCAACATCGATCTCCAAGGATCAGGCCTTCTACTAGCTGAATGTCGACAGAAAAGACTGCAGTGCGTCATTCATTATTCTTTAAAACATTTGCACCGTTCAAATGTTCCACTGCGGCTAAGAGTCTCATCACCGTACTGCGCTTGAAGTCTTCTGTAAATGTCAATCTTTTGCTTTTACGCCTTCATTCACCAGAAATTTCATCACAAGTCCCTGTTTTGACCTGAACGCCCCTTACTCCTAATGTGATTCATTTCAGTGACCTTATGGCTTCAGAAATAAGAGATTGAGAATTTGCTTACCAGTTTGTTCAAAATGTAAATTTTTTTTTTTGGTTGGGTTTATAAAGTCTAGTAATGTGCAATAAAGTGCTATAATTAATTGCTTAAATAAGTAAGTGACTTCTAAACATGCATGTGTGTGTGTGTGTGTGTCACCGTTCATCAGAATGTCAAGTGACTCACTGCGTTACTCTTCTGACTCAGAAACACAAGCAGAAATCTGGATGATTTAAAATGCCATCATTATGTGTTTCAGCCAGAGGAAAAATATTCAGCTACTCGTTTTGCCTGCAAGTTATTCACACTTTTTAAGAAAATGTGCTCGAGCAATGTAAGAATTGTTCCTTTTTTTTTTTTTTCCTGATCTTCTCCCTCATGTCCAATTCCTCCCTGTCACTAGGGGGCTCCACATTAAGGCTACTACTACCACTCAGCCGGGAGGGCCGAAGACTATCACATGTTTCCTCCGCCGAACCATGTGACGCCAGCTGACCGCCTCTTTTCGAACTGCTCGTTCACGCAATGTTGGGGGCGGAGTAACACACTCGGAGGACGGCGCTATCCGCTCCTTCCGCTCGCGGGAGCTCACAGACGCCCCTGATTGGCTGTAGAGCCGTGATTAATGTGGGAGCACTAAGTACCTCTCATCCCTCCCCTCTGAGAGAGCTCGGCCAATCAGCTCTCTCTAGACCTCCGGCTGCGTGAGGTTACAGCATCACCTGTAAGATGTAACAATCTACTTTAAAATAATCTACTAATGCGCTGCTGTCTCAATGTAAACAAACACCTGCACCAATAGATATTAATTAGAAAAGATAAAGTGAATATTTTTACTGGGATTAGTTCATATTTTCACTTAACAGCGCTGAAGTGGTATAAGTGAAGTTTAACACGCTGGAGTCGTTTTAAGACAAAACTTCATCTTTATCTGATCGACTTTTTCCATTTCTCATCTGTGATTCTCTCTCCGATTACCGAACAGGGAGTGTATTTGTCTGACCACCAAAGAAGTACAACTTAGTGTAAACAAGGCGTCAGATACTCGACCTTACAGAATGTGATTTCTGTGTGTTAATAAGTGAGACAGAGAGACACACAGACATGTACGTGGACTTCAACCTCAAATAATAATAATAATAATATTAATAACAATAATAATAATATCACTGATTACATTAAAGATCAACAGATTATTATTAGCTTTAACATTTTAACTCTTTACAAACTTTTTTCCCCATCAACAACATGTACTAACACTACTGTATAATATGAGTATTTGATCATAGTTGGTTTAATGATGTAATGAATTGTGCAAAAACAATTACTCACTTCATTTTAAGTTTGTTTTCTCTTTTCTAACTGTTTTGTTCTTTCCTGTGATTTGGTTGAAGGAGTTTTGGGTAAATTGCTGCCACTTGATTCCGCTTTAATATACTTGGGTGCAGTAAGGGCGCATAGGGGGCGCTGGTGAGCGAGAGTTTTTACTTGCGTTTAATACGACATTCCTAAAAGCGCTCAACACATCATCTGTGAATTACAACGAATGATTAGCACACACTTCTGATATATTATGAATTAGAGCCTCATTACTAATGGAGTGATGAATGAATGAATGAATGGATGAAGCAGATGGACGTGGATTCCACTCTCACTGGTGGTGCTGGTGCGTGGAAATGGAAAGTGCAACTCATACAGTGCAGGGACAGATCACGTCGCTAAGATGTACTAGAGAGTGAGAGAGAGAGAGGAAAATGGAGAAGCTGATGCAGTAAAACAGGTGCAAAACACACATGAGTGAAGGAGAAGTAAGTGTGTGTGTGTGTGGGGGGGGGGGGGGGGATGGGGTGTTGGTACCAGGAATAAATTGCCCTTTGGGAGCTATTCATCTTCTTCATTGCAGGGCCGCGGTCGTCCCAACAGCAGCCTCTGAATACGTGCGAGCTCCATTACAACCAAGATTTATTTATTTGTAGTGCTGCATTCAGGATCTCTCTCTCTCTCTCTCTCTCTCTCTCTCTCTCTCTCTCTCTCTCTGTCTCTCTCTCTTTCTCTCTCTCTCTCTCTCTCTCTCTCTCTCTCTCTTTCTCTCTCTCTCTCTCTTTCTGCTTCAGCACACGGGCAGCCTGTGACTCCCCTGGTCCTGGTCAGGCTGCAGAGGTTCAACTACTGTATCTTGTCTTGTTGTGAGTCAGCGGTGAAAGGTCGGAGGTCACTGCCCTTACATTGTGCTCTGAGTGCAGCGGGAACTACTAATAGAACGCCAAGGTGCCTCTTCTGCTTGCATGTGCAGCGTAGACGCCTACGACAGACGGAAAAGCCCGATCAGAACCGAGAACTGGTCGGTTACCTGCGCTAAACTTACTGCATGTGAATATGAGAGATACACGAGGGAGGAGAGACAAATGAGAGGACAGGAAAAGACAAGATGGTTGGATAATAAAACAAAGCTGAGAGAAAGATGAGATGAGTTGATCTGATGTTTTTACCTCCTGACCAACTGGATTGCCAGTTCTGGCGGAAGCAAGAAAAACGGACATGGAGGACTGAGTGAAAAATGGTGCCCCACATCTGGTTGGAGATCTCGTCTCATGGATGCCCCGTGTGGTCTGCTCGGGATGCGTGTGGTGACTGGGGACGGTTCCACTTTACCATAAAGACGGTCCTGGTCTCGGCTGATACAGTCAGCTGTTCTCTGAGGACTCGTGACTGCAGTCTCTCGATGGTTCAGGACTGGAGTTTCCTACAGTCTACTTGAGCCTCCAGTAACCAGCTGGACTCCATATGAACTTAAACTTCCAGACTTAGACTTCCAGCCTCCTAACACACAGTATGAGTGCTGATCAATCCCTGCTCTCTGTTATCACCCAGATGAGGATGGGTTCCCCTGTTGAGTCCGGTTCCTCTCAAGGTTTCTTCCTATTGACATCTCAGGGAGTTTTTCCCTCAGCACCGTCGCCCTCGATCTGATCATTCTGATTTATACACGTTTTCTCACATTTCATACGCATATAATAATAATTTCTTTTTGATCCTGTAAAGCTTCAGTGTGACGAAGACCACTGTTAAAAGCGCTATAGAAAATTTTTTTTAAATTTAATTAAGATTGTATTTTCAATCTATCCTCCATAATGTGAACCAATTTTTTGTGAACGTGGACCTGTCAGTGAACCGTCAACTTCTTTATCCTGTTCCTGGATCATGGAAGGTCTATTGACCTTTTGCATGTGACGCCCACTTCTGGATGGTGAAAAGGGTGTTATGTGCTGCCAAAAAACACATCACCTGCAAGAAAGCACACCTGATAACGTTATGTCATCTTAAACAACACGCCGTCTCCTTTAGCGAGTTGTCCCGAATCGACTCTGAACCGTCCCTGTTGTGTTTCGAGCTACAGAGCTAACTAGCTTCTAACACGAGGATGAATCTCAAATCCCTCTCGAACCCCTGATCAAGGGCACTACCTGGTGTATGGAACATACGCTGTACATAGCACACTAGCTTTCCATTAGAACGGTGAGTTACCTCGTAATTAGAAAGCGTGAAATGTCAGTATTAGTTAATGTCACCTGCACATAATTTTATGGAGAGTAACTTTAGCGCAGCGTTTTCCAAAGCATCGCTTCATTTGCAACAGAAGCATGGAATGAGCTAACGTTAACGCTAACGCTAGCAAACGCCACTGAATCCAGGACGAATCACATATTTGTGCAGCGTCTGACATAATCACGTTAAGGTAACGAATCAAACGTCTGCAAGTAAATTATTATCTGTATCACCTTCTCCTCCATTTTCACACGCTGGTTTCTCTCTTGAGTAATTTTGAGTAAGTTTCAAGTCCACCATGACACACGGCGTATGAAAATAATCAGCAGGACAGAAGCTATCGCTCGCTGGGATACTCTTTTATCCGTGTGTCAGCTAATCCTGAAATACGCCGTAGCCTAATGTAGAAAAGATCTACTGCAGGAATCTGTGTGAGGTGAGAACACACCCTATATTGGAAGCCAGT
>JAAGKR010011673.1:4012-18677 GCA_011419295.1 Clarias macrocephalus
GACAGAAGTTCTGGTCATAGGACCACAAGTAGCTAGAAGTCGGCTTTCTGATCACACTGTAACTTTAGATGCCTTTCTGTTCCATCAAGTGCAACAGTAAAAGACCTCGGTGTGATTATAGATTCCAGCCTTTCGTTTGAAGCACATGTAGATAATATTACCAGGATAGTTTTCTTTCACCTTAGAAATATTGTCAAGATAAGAAACATATTGTCACTAAATGATGCAGAAAAACTAGTTGATGCCTTTATCACCTCTAGGTTGGACTATTGTGACGCCTTACTGTCTGGTTGTTCAACTAGGTGTATAAACAAGCTTCAGTTGGTCCAGAATGCAGCAGCGAGGGTCCTCACTAGAACCAGAAGATACGAGCACATCACCCCTATCTTATCTACACTGCATTGGCTCCCTGTGAAATTTCACATCCATTTTAAGATACTAGCCGTAGGTAAAGGAGCAGATCTGGGGGACTCATGGACGTAGAGTATCTGGTGAACTGGTATGTTTAGATGCTGTCCTCCCCACTCTCATTGTTCACTCAGGTTTGTTGACGGTGAGGTGATTGGTTGCTTTACATCTCAGTTCCCCTCTGTGTCTGTGTGTCCTTCTGGCTCCTCCCTTTTAGTGATGATGTCATAGTTAGTCCTGGCGGAGTCCCCGCTTGCACTCTGCACTAAAGGACTTGACTTGGCTGCAGTCGCTTGGTAGTTCAGGACTGGAATTTCCTACCAGTCTACCTGAGCCTCCAATATTAACATCAATTAACATAAACTGTTATACTGAACTGCCTGTCACTTAACACACAGTACGAATGCAGATAAATTCCTGCTATCCGTTATCACCCAAATGAGGATGGGTTCCCTGTTGAGTCTGGTTCCTCTCAAGGTTTCTTTCTTCCTACTGCCATTTCAGGGAGTTTTTCTTTGCCACTGTCGCCTGCAGCTTGCTCATCAGGGGCTAAGGGACTATCTGACCATTTGATTCATACACATTCACATTTAAACACAAACTTAAATAATTCTTTTGATTGTGTAAAGCTGCTTTGCGACTATGACAACTGTTAAAACGCTATACAAATAAAATTGAATTGAATTGAATTGGATTGACACGTTATGGTGAGTGTTTTAAACTCCAGCACAGGACTATGGCAGTGCTGTGACAGGGCTACAGCAGAACTCTGGCAGGGTTACGGCAGGGTCCCACAGGACCATGTTAGGACCTCAGCAGGACTACGGCAGGTTTACAGCAGGGCTACGCAGGTACGCAGGGCTACGGCAGGGCTATGGCATGGTTATGGCACGTTTGTGGCAGGACTACGGCAGGACTATGGCAGGGTTACGCTGTGCTAGACTCCATCGTGTCACGTTATAGTGAGGAGTTTTAAACTCCAGGACAGTTAATGACCAGCGGCCAAATGAATGATTTGTCTTGCCTTGATTATGGCCGGTCTCTCTGTAGTGATCTTAGAACTGTTATAGTGATGAAAAGAGTAATAAATATTACGTTCACTAACTACATATAGAATATTACAGCATTAATTACATATAGATGTTAATCTGCACAGCTTCAGTAAGTATGAGTATAGAGAAACAGAACATTGGAATTAAAAAAATATATATATTACATAATTAATGTCAAAACCAGGAAGTATAAAAGCAAACTTGAAAGCAAATCATGCACAACAAAATGCAAAAAAACAACAACAACAACAGCAGATGATACACACGCAAACAATCGTGATTATGACTATGAATGATGGTGCACGGGTTAAAACAAAAGCACAACATTTAGTAAACAAAAACAGATGGTTTTCTTAAATCTGCGTCGAGTCTTCACACGTTTACTGGAGTCTGGAGAGCTGATTATGTTACAGCCATGACTCTGAGTCTTGTAGCCAGAAAAGTGAATGAAATGAACGAAATCACTATGGGATTAGAAACTCCACAGAATACCAGCACTTTACTGATCACATGACACTGATCGAATATTTCCTCTGTCAACTTCCTCCGCTGTTACATTTACAGTCCAGCCCTCGTGAGCAGGACATCAAAGACGTTAGACACGGGTTTGGATTTGGATGAGTGGAGATGTTCTGCACACACAGACACACACAGACGACACGGTGCTACTCGTCATCCGGGCCGCGGCACTAATTAGTTTTCAAAGCATTTTATTTATCATAGATAAACTGTCACATATCTCAGCAGTGTATTACCGCTAGAAACAAAAACAGCTTCTTATTATTGTGTTCAATTAAACTTCACTTCTTCTACTATACAGCTATCACTAAAACACACACACACACACACACACACACACACACACACACACACACACATACATTTGTACACACATGTTCGGTAGAATAATCTACATAAATAAAATAAATGTTCTATAAGTACATGGGTCATATTCTAATAAAGGCTGTCTGTCTGTCTGTCCAGCTGAATTTGTCACAGCATCACACAAAACTGGCTCGAATTTAACTTTGCCAGTCCTTCTGTATTTGCCTGAAGCTAAATGAAATCAATGCATTGAGTAGAAAGAATGTTATGTTATCTGTTTTGTGTCAGATCACATCACAGCATTTAGCACTTTTTGGACAAATATAGTGCTTTTGCCCTTGAGGTGGGTGTGGCTATATGCATCACTCAACAGAGCCAATCAACATGGTAGTAAATACACAGAGTATTCAGAAGATACAGAATCAACCATAAGGCCCTGACAAATCTTCAACTAGAAAAAAAACCTCCAAAAAAAGGCAAATACACTGTGAAACCACTGTGAGATAAAACAGAGCAAACAGAGCAGAGTTAGAGCAAACATGACCACAGCAGTCTGAGGGGAAGGCGTGTGAAATACCCCAACCGAGAAAATCTAAATGTTGAGTAAAAGTGATGTTATGAACATTTATGTGTCAGATTTAATCATCTACTTTAAGATAATCTACTAATGCGCTACTGTCTCAATGTAAACAAACACCGGCACCAATAAATATTAATTAGAAAAGATAACTGAACACAGTGGAACCTCGGATTGTGAGTAACGCGGTTTGCAAGCGTTCCGTAAGACGAGCATAAAAGTGCAGGTTAATTTTTATTTTTATTTTTTACTGTACAGCAGTGATTCCGTTAGTATGCGCTCACGTGAGTGTCATTAGCGATGTTCCTTGCTGATTTTTCTGATAAAACAGAATGTGTTAATGTGTGTTAATGTGTGTGTGTGTGTGTGCACACATTCCACATACACACACACACACATATATACAAAGCGCCTGCACCTATCTCATGGGACAATACGATGTGGTTTACAAATGTTTTGGAATATGAGCCCACTTCCGGGATGAATTATACTCGTAATCCAAGGTTCCACTATATTTTTATTTTATTCATATTTTCTAATATAATAATAATAATAATATAATAATCATAATAATAATATCACTCATTACATTAAATATCAGCAGATTATTATTAGATTTAACATTTGAACTATTTCTACAACCTCTTTAACCAACAACAATGCACACTTGTGCTAGTTAGAAATAAACATTTCCAAGATCAGTAACTTTAGCATTTTGGTGTAGGGAGTGGGTTACTGGTGATGTGTGTGAACATCAGAGGAGATGTTAGCTCCGTTTCAGTTTTAGAGCGATAGATAGAGACTCTACGACGCAAATTCCTCAGTTAACCAAAGAGTCGACCAAAGCGTTACTCCTGTCCTCCCTTTGCATAGTCACCTGACAGTAATAATAAGACGCACAGATCTATACCTGTCTCCTTCACATCACACCTCACCTGCACCGCTGTTCGGCTCGTATCCGTCACTGCGTCCGGAGCATATTGGCAGGAGATCGGCCAGGACGCTTCAGATTGAGTTACATATCAGGATGTCGATCTGCAGGACAAGGACTCTGCTTAGTGGACAATAATGGTGATGATACATAACTGAAATGTCAAACATTCTAACGACTCTGCGCTTTTAGAAGCTTCGCTGGAAACGCTGTTAAAGTTGCATCGCTGTCTTCGTGTCTCTGGCACCAAAATCCTGTCACCGTTCCTCAGGAGTGCTGATTAAACCTCGGTCTTGTCCTCTGATTCTGCTGTTCATTTCAGATTCATGAATAAACATAAACATGCAGATTAGAACATACCTTTGTGTCCTCTTCTGATTGTGAATATCAGTAACATTAGCTAATGTACAGTAGTTAACCGATAGCAGACTAGCGCACATGAGTCACTCACAGTTTTAAATGAGAAATGAGCTGAAATGTAAGCTTTACTCTCCATTTTGTAACTTGGGGTGTCTTCACACCACAGACTCGGGCATTGGATCTGAGGCTACTTTATGTTTGCGTAATGTGAACCCTCTGTCTCGTACCCGGGCACAGATCAGCGGACCGAGTTCACCAGAAAAGCTGATCATCAGCACAATACTCGTGCATGACTCAAAACAAATATGAAAGCTAACTGTAGAAAAACTGGTCCGCTACTTAGAATGTGACCTCACCAGCACCGCGCGTGCTGACCTCGTCCTCTGAACTGCCCAGTGAGAGCTGATACAGCAGGAAGGCAGGCGAGAGGGTCGCTCCTTACTCCGAAATATCAATAGTATTAGGCGCAGAGTGGGGCTCCACTTCCTTGTTCTCTCCTTGTCTTAGTGTTTATTGGGAGATTGCAAAGCAACTTGGTGCACACTGCCACCTGCTGTATCGGAGTGGATTCTCAGGATTCTCAGGTTTGGCTCTGTTATGATGTTTGTTCTGAAGCCAGCACAAGACGGCCGTTTGTGAAGAGCTGAACCCATCATGAACCAAACACCAATCCTGGAGAAAACTGCACTGGGTGCGTAATGATTATTCGTCTAAAGGCGTGGCACACAGACACACAGTGGATTAATGAAAGACCTGACTCACACCTGTATTAATCCACAGTCTATAAGAACAGAGCCACATGGTGACCACCGGCTCGTCTGCACGTCTGTAAGCTCAGCTCGTCTCATGAACATTCCTGCTGTTGGGTTATTTATGTTAAAAATGAAAACTGGAGCAAACTGGGTTGTTTTCACCAGACTCCTTTCTGCATAATGGAGAAATGAAGACGCCCCTTAATACAGGCTTGTGTTTTCCAGGGATAATAGCCCTATTTGTACCACATTAGGTTTCAGCAACTCTCGTGACACACGAACTCTCGCCTGCTGCTCGGCTCAAATTAAATGAGTTACAGCGTCAGTGGGTCAAACTCGCTCCAGCGGCGCTTCTCTGACACAAAACATCATCAAAGAGGCACAGTGATGAGCGAATGACCGCAGAATGAAACACACAGACACACACACACACACCTGATTACTGCATTATTCTGTTAAACACCATCAGAGTGGAGAGAGACGAGCAGGAAGACTTCAGCCGAGTTTAGATCAGAGCAACAACAACAACAGCTGGTGTGTGTGTGTGTGTGTGTGTGTGTGTGTGTGTGTGTGTGTTCCAGGTTTAGTTGGTCAGATTTGGATATGAATATTAAAAATGACTTCAGGTGCTGTCATGCGCACTCCTAACGCGGCCGGCACGAGGACCCGGAAGTAAGACGGTCGCGATTCAGGAAGCATAAAAGGAGACAAGATGGCGCATTACATCGCTCAGTCATTGAGTTGCCCATGTTATCGCCGACGCTCTGTTCGCCTAATCGTGAGGACTCACTTTCTTGGGTTTCGCTTTCAATTGAGTGTGTGTTATTAGAACGCGGGTTTATTTGTGTAAGCTCTTGCTCTCGTTCCGAGAGAGTTCTAAGAATAAACAGCGTGGTTATCCTGCCTACTCGCGCTACTTCCGCGTTTGGGTTTACCATCGACGCTACACGGCTAACTGCTAGTCTTCTGGTCCGTCTCCGTGTGTTCGTGACAGATACATATGAGGTTGTTTTCTTAACTATGACCATGTTTACTTTCCAGGAATTAACATTAAATTAAATTAAATACACGATTGTGTCTTGAGTGATATCAGGGGTGTTCGAGTCAAAGCAGGACTTTGTACAGAATAAGAGAGTAAAAACTCCCTTTATGTCTCTATATAATCCCCCGATACACTAATGCACTTCTCCCAGTGTGTCACTAGCGCTTGGACACCATCAGGGTAGAAAGTTCTCTCAGTACAGCGGACATGGTGTGATAGTCAGTCCTATCTGATTCACATCTGAAACACCGGCCTCCCAGGAACTCCTTTAACGGCCCAAACTCGTGTAAATGTCTTGTATCGAGGTCAGGACTGTACGGGGGCGTGGCCATAACTCCCAGCCGAGTTCCTGTAATGTGCGAGTGGTGTTGGTGAATGAGTGTGTGTACAGTTCACACACACAGACGCGTCTCTTCTGATGTTCAGTGATCAGGTGTTCCACTCTCTGAATGTTCAGGTGAACGACTGCAGTGTTCTCCGAGCCACCTCGGGCGGGATCGTCACTCACAGACGTCCGGCTTCTTTATAACGTTTCACCGTTCAGATGTTTCACTGCGGCTGAGAGTCTCATCACCGTACTGAGACTGAAGTCTTCTGGAAGTCTCAAACACTTTCACACACTCATTCAGCAGAAACTTTATCACAAGTATTTATTGTCCGTCACTTATTTATGCCCACTTATAAATATCTTTTATGTGTAAATTTTCTCAGACAACAAAAACAAAAAAAAATAATAATAATAATGATTTAAAGTTCCACATTCAGTGTATTTCTGAATATGAAAACGTTCTTTTCTTGAGGACAATGAGATAAATATTACTGTAACACTGTGACATAGGGAAGGAAAAAACTTTTTTCAGGACTTCAGAGATGTTTGTATCTCTTCATAAGGGATTAAAGAGTCTAAAAATATGCAGAATTCCTATTATTTGCTAATATTTTACTACAAACCTTCCTGACAGCCATGATTTCTATTCAAAATGAGTTAAAACCCCTGATGAACGTGGCTGTACTGGATGATGGTACAGCCACGTACCATCTCAACCAATTCGGTCCTAGTTCAGTTACTGACCTGTAGTGCACTACGTAGGGTGGTAGAGCACTTTATTCTGACTAACACTGTACTGAACTTAAACAGGGAAGATGAAGAGATTCGAGGCTCGGCTCTAGACCGTGTTTATGTACGTCGAGCTCTGCTGAGACAGACAAGCTGACAGTGCAGCGTCTGGATTTAACTGTTAATAGGAAGGAGAAGAACTCCAGCACAGAGGGCGCCACATGGCTGTGAAGCGGTGAGCTTCAGGACAGGAAGGAACACCTCTAAGAACGTATCGGCTTCTATATGGGACGAACAGCTGGGGAACGCGAGAAAGCGGCCGCTCACGTGCAGCGAGTGAGGGCAGGACGCAAGCACCAAACCTGAAAGTGTCCTCGTTTATATGGGCCTTCGTGTGGGTCAGAGACGAGGCAGACGGACACGATTAAACATGGAGTGCAGGGGGAATGACCATGTTCAAGACCAGACATGAGCGAGGGTCAAAGCCAGGGAACAGGCGCGCAGCTCTCCACCGAACCGGACGCAGGCGGGATGAACAGATTCACAGTAAAACACAGACGCTGCAGCGTTACAAAACTCATGTCCTAATGAAGAGCCAATAGCTAACATGTGAACACAGTGTGTAACAGACCAATGACAGGACAGGGGCGGAGTCAGGACTATATATGAGACAGGGGTTTCTGACCAGCACTCACAACGTCACACGCGGATGGATCGGTGTGTATAAGCAAGACTGTGCAGACAACTGCCAATCCTGTCTCTCTCTCTCACACACACACACACACACACACACACACACACACACACACACATACAGAATGTGATGAGAGCTCTGGGACTAAACAGCTCTGTGTCCATGAGAAAACCACTCGTTAGTGAGACTCAGCAGTAAAAAGCCTGCAGTTTGCTTGGGATCATAAAGTCTGGACTGTGGAGTGATGGAGAAAGGTCATGTGACCTGATGAGTCCAGACGGGTGAGAAGGGAAGCGCATGAAGCGATGCTCCCATCATGCATAGTGTCCACTGTACAAGCCTCTGGACTCTGTGTGTGTGTGTGTGTGTGTGTGTGGGGGGGGGGGGGGTAATCATATATACAACAAAAAAAATGCTTTAAAAATAATAAAAATGGGTTTAATAATCTTATATCAGGTGTATTGTAATCTAACAGTAATAAATATAGATATATTAGACTAGACCCATGACATTCTCACTCCCCGTGATGTCACTTATTTGCGGTGCTCATGCATGTGACGGTGAATAAAAAGCTGCGAGAGGATTTTACACTCATGCACGTGGTTTTATCTTGGTGTAACCCTCTGAGGCGTCGTGCTGAGGCCTTAATGCGTGATGACACCGTGGGTAATGAATTTAGACTCTGAAGGTTAAAGCTCAAAGTGATCAGCTGAGAGGAAAGAGCAAAATATGAACAAAGCATTCAAAAAAGAGAGAGAGGAGCCTTCTCAACCCAAACGGTTCTCCTGGGCGAGTCCGGTTTCCTCTCCGCAGATCCACGAGGTCTCCTCCTCTCGGGACCAACACAGAAAACACAGAACACGTTATGTTCTGCAGATAATCAGAAAAGAATTAGTTCAAATTATTTTAAGTTTCTCTTAATTGCTTTTGCCGCCTGAAGCTATGCACCATGCCGTGAAATCCGCCGTGGAGTTCACACACACACACACACACACACACACACACACTGTGATTCACACACACTGTGATTCACACACACTTATCATCTAAACTCAAAGTAAAGGTTTATGAAGCGTTGGTGCCTTTATCTCCACGCAAACCTGTGATGTGATTGCGTGAGCTGAGTTACATTTCCACCAACACTCGCGCCTTAAATTACAGGAAGCAGTGGGTGTGTGTTTCACCGGACGAGCCAATATTCCCGATTCCAACGGGGCGTTTAGTGAGGCTTTTATAACCCTAATTATTACACACAGTTCCAGTATATCAGCGTTTAGGAGCCCTTTGTGTCCTGTTAATGCGCCACACAGACACCAGGCTGCGACCGCGAGGGTTGGAGGAGGAACCTGGACAGGAGCGGCTGTGCTGGTTCATCACGCTGCATTTTAACCATTATTCATTTTTTATCAGAATATATTCATGCTGAGTTTCAGCAAGACATGAGGAGTGCCGTTATTTATAGACTTCATTCATTTATGAATTTATTTCCTTTCGCTTTCCTTCTGCTTTCTGTTTCATTCAAACGGAGACAGATTAATCAGTGATCACACCTTTAACAAATCATCTCTGCTTCACTATTAAAGGAATAACGAGTTTCATATCTACAGTATTTATATGAAATATACTCGCCTTAGTACACGTCCGTGATGCTTTAAGAGTTTGTAGGAATAGTTAAAAGGTTAAAGCGAAAAATAATCTGATCAGCTTTGATATTATTATTATTATTTTATTATTATTATTATTATTATCTCTTGTTCAGTCAGTCGAATACACACTTAACAAAAGCAACACATGATCATTGATCTTCTTCTTCTTTATACAAAGCCAAAGGGGTTTCCACATTAATCTCTACAGCCTGCAGCACTGCCCTTTATTTCCTTTTATTTTTAAATAAATCCCTCATTACAATGGGTTCGAGAGGACTAAGTAACAACTGGCTCAAACGACAGAGAGATAAAGTTAGAGAGGAAGTCGGGAGTTTGAATCGCGGCTGTTTACTGGATTAATGGTGTGGAAACGGACGATGACTTGTTACTTTTTACTTTGTTTGTAGGACAGAAACTTGAACATCATACAACTCGAGGAACTGTATGTCTGTTAACCAGCTTCATTCTCACATTTGCACCCCCCCCCCCAGTGTGTCCGTTCTCAGGTTCTCGTTCCTGAGAGCACCTCTTCAAGCGGACTAATCACGAGCCTGGAACGATTGTGTTCACACTGATCAAAATAAACCAGACTATGGGGTGAAGTGTTCTCGGAAACGATGACATGGCCCTGAGAGGACGAGTTTCACACAGCGAGCCAAACGCCACTAAAACCTTAATACCTTTTCAAGTTTTTTTTTTTGTCTATTTTTATTTTCTTCACCAATCTTGAATCAGCTTATGAACAATCAGCTTATGTCATGAGCTGAATCTTCTTCTTTTTATACTTCTTATTGTCTGCAGGTTCTACGGCTCTATACAGCGTCTCTGAGAAACAGAATGGAGTCTCTGACCCCCAGACGGCTTTGGCTCCTGTTTCTAACAGAGTAGTTAATGTTCTAGGGTTTGCAAATTTCACCAGCGAGCGCACAGAGAAGAGCCGAAAAACACTCCTGGTGCTTACAGCCGGTGATGGAACAAATTTGGTCAAATTGGTAAAGTGCCCAAAGGGAGGAGGGAGATGTTCCACAGAAAACCAATTCCAAGCTTGGGTGAACTCAGGATTGTTTGGAAAGTCTCCAATCTGAGAGGCCCTGCAATGAATTGAACGTCAGGCACAGACTGTTAAATAAGATTAGAATAAGGGCCGGTCGCAGTAAAGCCTGAGATCCACGCTGGAGAGGATTTCATTCCTCTAACGCCGCCTCGCGCCCCTGTCACGGCGTTCCTCACCAAAACGAGGCCTGTTTTTAAGCGACTGGCGGGCGGAGATGAACTCGGGGTTTGTTGTTCTGCTGTGTCTGTATATCCACTGCAGCTCGATGCTACCCGCAGGACGCTTTACCAGGAGATGGAGAGCATCATGGGATCAAAACACAAAGAGAGGAGAGCGATAGAAACGCACTCAGGTACAGTATAAGACACTGGTACGACACGCTGTAGCGTCTCGGAGAAACACACGGTGCTGCTTGAACCGTAAATACAACAGCAAAACGATATAATGAAGAGCTCAGAGCAACACGGCGGCGGAGCGGAGCGGTAATGACCGGGCTGTGAGTGCTTTCCCAAGATAATGACAGAGAAAGCCTTGAAGCTGATGAGCTACCCACGAGTCCGGCTGTCTCGCTCTCCTGCGTATCTCGTCCCATATCACAAGAGCCACCATGAGAAGCTCGTGATTCATAAAATCATTAAACTCCCGGGCTGAGTCGCTCGCCTGCGGCTTTAACAGATGCCTTTTTAAGCGCTGATAAGCTGGAGGACCTTCTCTCTGGAAGTCAAAAATTGAGAACATGTAAATTATTTCCCCACATGTCATGCTTATTTCATAAGCTCACTCCAGCACACGCTAACACACCATGTCCATCATCACTCTGTCTCTAAACACACCGCTTAGCATTGGTACACAATCTGCAACTAGCCACACTAAAATATCCAGGAGGTCAGTTAATGCAGTTATCTCACTTTAAACCAGGAAACGTTTCACTCCACGGCTGTTTTGTGATTGATTGTGATTCTTCGTTCTTTTTGTCTTTACTACCACCGTCCGTCACAAACACAGGAAAGCTAAGCGCTGTTCATGTTTTCAATATAATAAAATAGTACAGACCGGATTCAGCGTAACACAGACGGACATGTGACGTCTAGATCTTTGGGTAAAATCATCAGAAAGCCGGCAGACGTCAAACGTCCAGACAGACAGAGGCGTGAGAGCAAAACAGAGGAAGTAAGCAGGAAATAAACCCTGCCAGAGAGAGGAGTAAATGTGACGAGTTGACTCACATTAAACAGGAAGCAGGTGAGTGTGAGACGTTTAAAGTCTGAACTGGGTCAGGATCAGGAGTGGTGGCTCTGAACCGAACGGTACACGGACACGCCACAGGGACGCGAGACACACACTGCTGTATCACTGTGAGACGGGACACTTATGACCAGGCAAGTTCTTCATTTTTATTGCATTTTGGTTTAAACAGACACTTTATCCTGGGCAGAGTTGAGCTGGGATATACTGTACAGAAAACACACACTTTAGAGATAACCTGCAGTCAGGTATATGGGAGGTGGGAGGAAACCGGAGAGTCCAGAGGAAACCCACACGAACACGAGAGAAACACGAGCTCAGGGAGGAACAGCAGGGAAATATCTTTTACTTATTACCTCCAAAGACACAAGTCACATCTAATCCAATCCGATCCAAGGCTTTTACAGTATGCACCGAAATGGAGAAAAGCCTGGAGAGAGCTGATTGGCCGAGCTCTTTCAGCTTCTTAGTGCTCTCACGTCAGTCACGGCTCTACAGCCAATCAGGGGCGTCTGTGAGCTCATGCAAATGGAAGGAGAGGGTAGCGCTGTCCTCCGAGTGTGTTACGCCGCCGCGGTGCGTGAGTGAGCAGTTCGAAAAGAAGGGGTCAGCTGGCGTCACGTGATAGTCTTCGGCCCTCCCTGACTGTCAGTTGTTGCCTTAATGTGGGAGCCGCCTAGTGACAGCTGGGAAATGGGTACGAGAAAATGAATGGGGGGAAAAAGCAGCACTTCCAGAGAGACAGCCAGAGAACCAGGTGAGAGACTCTACACACCCGTGTACGTCTGTACTAAATGCTACGATGTACAGTAGTGCAGTAATCTAGAGAAACTCTACATTAAGCTGCTTTCATGAGATAATATGGAACAATTCTGACTATATTTAGAGGTTTAACCGTCACTGCAGTGTCTCTGAAGGAGGTCTGATCCGTCTGGATGGACAGTTTCAGTAGAAGGTGTCGTTGTGAGCTGGAAAAGTCTACAGTAATGATTTAACATTATGAAGCCTTTAGACTCGCAGCACGCTTTGGTCACGTCTCTGAGACGGCACATGGACGAACCGCCTTGTGAGGAACCAAAGTCTTCTTCTGGGAGACGCGTGATAGCGTGATTGTAAATCATTTCTATAGAGTAACTGTAGAGTGTAAAGGTTGAGCTGTAAGTCTGTAATATACAGCTGGAGATCTACAGCTTAGTGACTGAGTGCTATCTCTCAGCCATCACAGTAACAACATCCACAATCGTCTTACGTTTACATTTAGACATTTGGCAGATGCTCTTATCCAGAGCGATTTACAAAAAGTGCTTTGAACTTTCCGTCATTGGATAGAGACTTACACTGGGTTACTGGGTTACTAACTAAGTGCCATCAGTCAAACACAGTTGGGGAGGTTTTTTGTTTTGTTTTTTAAATGGGGTGGGGTGGATTAGTCCAAGTATTGAAGAGACAGAAACATCTCAAGTCGTGGTTTAAAGATTGTCAGAGACTCGGCTGTACAGACATCTAGAGGAAGTTCTTTCCACCACCTCGGTGCCAGAACAGAACAGAGTCTGCATGCACGTCCTCCTTGATCCCTGAGAGATGGTGGGACGAGGCGAGCAGTGGTGAACGATCGGAGGGAAATCTTCAGGCAATCTGTATCCATCACCGTGTTCCATCACCGTGTTCCATCATTGTGCTCCACCACTGAGTTCCATCATCGTCCTCCATCACCGTCCTCCATCACCGTATCCCATCACCGTGTCACATCACCGCATCCCATCACCGCATCCCATCACCGTGCTCCAACACCATGTCCCATTATCGTGCTCCATCACCGTGTCCCATCTCTATGCTCCATCACCGTGTCCCATCATCGTGTCCCATCACCGCGTCCCATCACCATGTTCCATCACCGTGTCCCATCACCATGTTTCATCATCATGCTCCAACACCGTGCTCAATCACCGTATCCCATCACCGTGTCCCATCACCATGTCCCATCACTATGCTCCATCACCGTGTCCCATCACCGTGTCCCATCACTATGCTCCATCACTGTGCTCCATCACCGCATCCCATCACCGTGCTCCATCACCGTGTTCCATCATCGTGTCCCATCACCATGTTTCATCATCATGCTCCATCACAGTGTCCCATCACCGTGCTCCATCACCGTGTCCCATCACTATGCTCCATCACCGTGTCCCATCATCGTGTCCCATCACCGTGTCCCATAACCGCGTCCCATCACCGTGTTCCATCACTGTGTCCCATCACCATGTTTCATCATCATGCTCCAACACCGTGTCCCATCACCGTGCTCCATCACCGTATCCCATCACCGTGTCCCATCACCGTGTCCCATCACTATGCTCCATCACCGTATCCCATCACCGTGTCCCATCACCGTGTCCCATCACTATGCTCCATCACCGTGTCCCATCATCGTGCTCCAACACCGTGTCCCATCATCATGCTCCATCACCGTGCTCCATCACCGTATCCCATCACCGTGTCCCATCACCATGCTCCATCACCGTATCCCATCACCGTGTCCCATCACCGCATCCCATCACCGTGCTCCATCACCGTGTCCCATCACCGTGCTCCATCACCGTGTTCCATCATCGTGTCCCATCACCATGTTTCATCATCATGCTCCATCACTGTGTCCCATCACCGTGTCCCATCACCGTGTCCCATCACCGTGCTCCATCACCGTGTCCCATCGCCGTGCTCCATCACCGTGTTCCATCATCGTGTCCCATCACCATGTCCCATCACTATGCTCCATCACCGTATCCCATCACCGTGTCCCATCACCGTGTCCCATCACCGTGTTCCATCACCGTGTCCCATCACCGTGTCCCATCACCGTGTCCCATCGCCGTGCTCCATCACCGTGTTCCATCATCGTGTCCCATCACCATGTCCCATCACTATGCTCCATCACCGTGTCCCATCGCCGTGCTCCATCACCGTGTTCCATCATCGTGTCCCATCACCATGTCCCATCACTATGCTCCATCACCGTATCCCA
>JAAGKR010011674.1:0-18677 GCA_011419295.1 Clarias macrocephalus
GTGGTGCGAAACACTCCATAACTGATTAAATCACAGCGCTTTAGTGGACACTGACTGAGATTTGTCTTTAACTGAAGCTGCTGCTGCACTCATGAAGCTGTCACTCCTCCAACCAGAAAATAAAAATGTACAGCTTCTCTCAACTCTGTGTATAAAACTTCCTAAAGATAAACTAAAATACCAAACAAACACGCACACTACAGCACTACTCTGTTCTCCTGGCGCGGCTCTCACCTCACTCTCGGCTATTCTCTCTCGAACACACTGTTTTCACTTTCATTTCTGATAAACTGCTAAGAATCGCAGAGTAGGCTGCCGATAGATTCGCGAACACTCTAAGCGCCTAGGGAATCAGGGAGCCACACACACACACACACACACACACACACACACACACACACACACACACACACACACACACACACACACACACACACACACACAAAGCAGGAGCTTCTCCTGAAGAGTCTAATAAACTATTATAACGTTTATGAGCCCTTGTGCTGATGTCACACGGGATTAGAGTCAATCCCAGCCCTAGACATGGTGTAAGTGCTGATTGCTGTGATGTCATCATAACACCCCCGCCCCAGTGTCTCTTCTTACCCAGCCTCCGTTCTCCAGCAGCCAGCCGCTCTTCTCTACCCCCAGGTAATCGGCGATGCTCTCCGCCAGCCCCCTGCAGATCTCCACTCCATCCTCTCTGGTGAACATCTCTGCGGCGACGACACCCGTGAAGGCGAACAGCGAGACGATGCGTCCCCAGTTCAGCTTCCCGTCCTCCACCAGCATGGTCATGACGCTGTGCAGGCAGGCGCTCGGCTCCGGGTTCGAGCCGCAGGTCGACAGGAAGCTGCGTGACATGGACAGGAACTTGGACCTGTACTGGTGCTCCAGGTCCTTCGCCAGACGCCGCATGGCCTCGGCAGACTCGCTGGGAGGAGTCCTCTGGATCCCGGTGCAGTAGTCGATGTAGTCTTTGGCCAGCACCAGCGTCTCATTTCTTAACCAACAGGACATTTTCTGTAACAGAGAGGAAGAAAAAAAAATCAAGATACTGAGATACTGCTTCATCCTTCAAACGTTAAATCTGTACATAAACAGCATCATCTGCCTCAAAACAAGGAAATGAAAATGATTAAATTCTAAACAGAGGCATTTTTTTTTTGTCCAAGATTTACACAGAATCTATGAAGTTTCAACAAAAGCCCGCCTCCCCAGCTCGGATTGGCTAGAACAACCAAGCTGTGTAGTGCTGTCCAATCAGATTAGGATGAACGCTGGCTTCCAGCCAATCACAACCCATGTGCCGCAAAACAGTTGGGAAACGAAATAATTTTTAAAACTACATATTACACTAAAAACAAAAATGCTAACAAAATCAAACACGTTCCAGACGTAATCATAAAGATAATATTTATATATAAAAAACATAAAATTGAAAAAAAATCATGAAGTATTTCTTTTGCACCTAGCTTAGTGCCAACACCCCCACACCGGGTGAGGAATTTAATCACAAGGTATTTAATAATGGCCGACTTGTCATTGATATCGCGCACAAAACAGCCGTTTAAACGAAAACACAGTCGTTCCGCGGAGCCCTGCATCGTACCCCGGGGTTTTAAACATTAATGACGAGATGAAGATTAAAACGGTGAATAATGAATAAAGCTCTGCAGCTGTCACTGAGACACAAAGGGACAGCGCGTGCGCACAGAAGCGCCTCGACCGGCTCCAGAGCGGGCGTTAAACACGAAAAACACGCGCGCGAGGATAACACATAGCATCCAGAGCGGCCGTACCGCTGAACCGTGAACCGGGTGAATAAAACGCGTTAGAGACCGCGGTGAAGCCGACAGAGAGACAGAGAGAGACACAGAGACAGACGGCGCTCACCCTCCCAGCGCTGCACACAGCTCCCCTCAGTCTGAGACCAAACCGGAAGAGAGCGGCGCGCGAGGACACCTACTTATGGGCTTTAGCCACGCCCTGTGGTGACGTAGCGTCACGCCTCCGCCTCCACTTTCAGTTCCTTTTTTTTGTTGGTTTTTCGTTTCTACCTCAGAGATTCTTATAGACACAGAATTCCCCCATTGTTTTCACACAGAACCATTTCTCCCCTCTCTATTTTTATGACGTTTGGAATTGGAACAGTTACATCATCAAAATATTTACTCTCTCTCTCTCTCTCTCTCTCTCTCTCTCTCTCTCTCTATACCACAGAAAAAATAATCAGTTTCTTATGTTTTTTTTTGTTTCTTACAGCTGCATGTGTTGATGAAATTTTGCTTGTTTAATTTTTTTTGTAACCTGTGGAGAATATTTCTCCTAAATACAAACTATAACTATTGTTATTTAAAGGAAATGACATCATCACAAGACATCAAAATAACCCAAGATCGTACAGTATTCGCAGAGCTGTAATAACTCAGATCAAACAAAATGCGAACCATTTGTAAACAAATTGTGTTAATGCGTCGGCTTAATAACATTAATAAATCTGGTGGAATAACTACAGTTTTTCCAATTACAGCTTTCATGTGTTTTGTCTCTCCAGCAGTTCATCACGATGCTGTTGTGTAACATTATTACACCATTATAAGATTATATATCCTTCTGTATAAAGCAAACAGCTCAGCCTTACTTGATGGTTTGTGACCCTCCAACTTCCTCTTGATGACGTTCCAGAAGTTTCCTCCAGTAAATTGCAGCGCCCTCTTATTTTTTCCACAGCTATACGTGCGTCTTAGCGTGATGCTTTAGCTCAACTGATATCGCGGCTCCACTATATGTATGACTGACTAGCTGAACCTTGAGGGGACAGTAGTGTCTCAGTGTGTTAAGGCTCTGAATAAAGGCTGAATATATATACAGTTTATAAGGTATTTTCCCCAGACTGTTAGAGGCACACTCTTATCCAGAATGTACAGTCCAGTGGACCAGTGACAACTCTAAAGCACAAAAGGAAACGGAAAAACACGATGACACTAGTTGAAAATGGAAAGAGTTATTCCGCGTGCTGAACATCACATACTGTAATCACTTCTGATTGGCTACAGGGCTCGACATCCAATCAGAAACAAACAAGCATGGCAGTTTCATTAGGGATTGGTGGCTCAGTGGGAGGTTTCTCACCTGCCATGTGGAACGCACCAGGTTCAATCACTGGATGACAGGAGCAGCCGAAAGACTAACAACAACCTACTTTCCGTTTTGTTTTAACATCATTGTGTCTTTTTGTTGGCCTGTTTTTTTGTTTCATCAACTCAAAACAGAAAGGGCTTATCTATACTGAACATCTCACACTCGAGGACATATCCTTTCACTTTTCAGATGACGCTGTTGTGTTTTCACTTTAATTTATTAGTATTTTGCACTTTGGAGTCTCAGCAAATACAACATGTCTCTATTTTTGTGCCCTCAAGAACCAAGAAACCCCAAACTCTTATCCAGTATGAGAGATCTACAAAGTGTGTTGTGGTGGTAGAACCTTACTGGGCCCTGACCGAACTCAACCACACTGAGCCATCTGCGTCGGGATGCACTGGATGACCTGGAGCCTGAAACTCAGGCCCCTGAGCTCACTAATGCTCTTGTAGAGCATATGAATGAACAAAAATCCACACAACATATCGTGTAAAGCCTTCATAGAAGAAAAGAAGAAGAAGAATGGAACACAGTAGAACAGTAAAGAGGGAAAGGGAGGATGTTGTTCAACAAGGACATGAACTGTAGATGTGATGGTCGCGGTGCACAAACTTTTGGTTATATACTGTAATGTACCGGAGATGAAACAGGTAGTGAGAAATGGTTTGTAATTAAAAGAATACCTGATGTGTTGGAATATTACGCAATTAAAAGCGGAAGTGTAACCCTCAAACTGTGTTCATGTGAAAGTGAAAAAGTTTATTCAAATGTATTGAGACGTATTCAAGTGTTAAAAAGTGACATGGTTTATATATTAAAATACCGTACAGTACCACACAAACGTCTAAGAACTAAATAAAGTTTTGTAGTTATTTTGTAACGCTTCGTCATTTTGCCTCCGACTCCATCAGGGAAAATTATGTCCCGCTCTGTTCCCTATATTCCTCCATTAACAGTCATTTATTTACCTTAAACAAATGGATCTGCTCTTACCTCCTCTACAGTTACGCACTTCTTCTCCATGTTTTCACGCCTCTTCACTGCAGCAGACTGAAAACTAGACGACTGGGTAAATCCACTTTTTATACTTCACACTTCTGATGATGTCAGCAGCAGTAACACAATCACAAATCCTCTGAGATCTAAAGGTCAACCAAGTCCAAAATCAGTGACGAGGACGCATCTGATCAGGAGTCAGTGATTGCGTCAGTTCTATTGATGGTCTGTAATGTGATGTGTGTGTGTGTGTGTGTGTGTGTGATAGGTATTCATACACAAACCTAACACTAAAGGCGTGGGTGTGGTTGATCATATGCTAATTCTCATAGGCCGCTCATCTGGTTTTTACATGGTGACTGATTCATGGAGAGTTTGGAGTCACTGTGTGACTCAACCGCTAAACCTGCCACTGCCCTCAGAGCTGCTGTTACCCAGAATTATTTACCCCCCTCTGAGTAATCAAGTTGCAGAAATAAATACGCCCACTACTACAGGAAACATACATTCTTATAACGCATGAGGGTCTTTTAAAGCTGTAACTGAATCCCTTTTTTAAGGTTTCGATGAAATATTGTTCTACTTATGTATATGAGTCACTTTTGCACATGCACGTACACATACGGTTAGCTCTGTGGCCTCACAGCTCCAGGATCGAGGGGGTTTGGTTCCTGCCTCGGGTCTGTGTCATGGTGGGTTTCCTCCCAGGTAGATTAGGTTGATTTCCAAACTGAATGTGTGTGTATGTGTGCCTGTGTGCCCTGTAATGGATTGTCCAGGGTATAGCCCCACCCCGTGCCCTGAGTCCCCTGGGAAACCCGGCGCCCCAACTTTATTAGAATTTGGATTGCGAGACCCATCTATCCGGTCCTTGAAGCCTCTTGACATAACGAAATAAACAGACCAAACATTATTTTCTAATAAAGTCTAATTTCCATCAAACGTCACACAGACGTCTGGAACGAGTTTTCCGAGATGAATGGGAGGGAAAATTGATTTGCATTCATTCTTTCTGTGTTTAGTTGTGGTTATCAGAAGTGGAAACATTAAAAGCCATTACGGAAGTAAACACGCACACACTTTAATGAGACTTACCACAGCAGTCTGGGGTCATGGAGCGGAAAATACACCAGCTCAAAGCCCGGTCTACTGTACACGGGTCTCTCGCTCTCTCTCTCTCTCTCTCTCTCTCTCTCTCTCTCTCTCTCTCACAGAGGATAATATTGAAATCAATTCACATTCAGTGCAGATTAAAAATAAAGTCGTTCCACACATTTGTCATCATATGTTTGTCCTACATTGTCACTAGTTGAATTTAGTTAATTCGCACCAAAGCAAACCCTCTCTCACCTATTTTCTTTTTGTTAAATAAAAATGATCTGCACTGATTTCTCTACCTTGGGGAAAAGCACTGATTTGTGTCTTGTGCATTTATATAAACTGTGATAAAGAGACTTTTATTACAGTAGATGACCCCTGCTCTAGAGAATGAGTGTAATCAGTCATTTATTCAGACCAGATTAATCACTATAAATATAAAGCTTAGAAATAAAAGATGCTGATGTGAATCCATGTCTATATGCTCAGTTCAGCTCCAAGATGCAAAACCAGACCTGTAGGAGAGAGAGAGAGAGAGAGAGAGAGAGAGAGAGAGAGAGACAGTGATGTGTACACACAGAGAAAAACAGAAAGATGAGACACAGAGACGGAGAAAGACAGAGAAAAAGGGCTAGAAAGAGAAAATGGTAACGCTGGTTAAGTCAGATCGACTGGTTTTGAGTCATCAATTTACCACATGATTAAAATGAGCAAAGTAAACAAAGTCATAAATAAATGAACCAAGAGAAGCTTCAGAAGCTGCAGTAACTGTTGACTGCGAGCTCCTGCATCAGCTCTCTAGAGTCACTGAGATTCCTGAAAAGCAAACTGTACACACTGAACTGTTTAACTAGTAAGGATGGAAAAACATGTTGAAATTTATATCACGATATTAAATCATCAGGACGCGTATCAGCAACTTTAGTACTTTTTACAAATGAGACAACAGAATACAAACCATGTGGAGCTGAAACATTACAGTTCTGCAGAAAAGCACAGACATGTGGTGGTATAATCAGAACTGAGTGACTTCTGTCTCTCTCTGTCTCTCTCTCTCTCTCTGTCTCTCTCTGTCTCTCTCTCTCTCTCTCTCTCTGTCTCTCTCTCTCTGTCTCTCTCTGTCTCTCTCTCTCTCTCTCTCTCTCTCTGTCTCTCTCTCTCTCTCTCTCTCTCTGTCTCTCTCTCTCTCTGTCTCTCTCTCTTACATTTTTGAGTGTACATATTTGAGTTCAATATATTTATCGCAATATAAAACATAAGGATATATATCATGTAGTCTCTTTACACCAGCAACAGTTTACTGTTTAAGCCTTGGGGACTTGAAACACTCCTACAGAAAAGCACAAGCATGTGACTAACACATGGTTTCTCTCTAACAGTTTCAGTGTGTGACACAACACCAGCAGTCAGAGACTGGAAGAAGACCCAGTTAAAGGGATCAGTGTAGAGATCGGGACTATCCAGTTGTGAAGAATGGACGATTCAGAAACACATCTGAAGCCACAGAGAGATAACTTTCTTTTTCCCCGTCACCTCGACCCTCCCTGACTGGAGCATTGCAGGGTCATAATGTTACGACTGATATATACTGACAGTCAATAGAAACTTTCAGGTATAAATGTACGAGTGTTTCTATTTGTACTGGGGTTTGAAATGATCCTTGTGGATTTGCTGATATCTTGCTGTCTGGGTAGTTCAGACAATGTTGTTATGGTTTCACAGTTCATTGTACACGAGATGGTCTCTTTTCAAATGTGGCCCAAACACCCATGGTGCAATACTCAATGCGTACATGAATAATTTGAGGATTGGTTTTGGAGGCCTATATAAGAGCCCAATAAAGACCACCATTATTAGTCCAGTGAACGTCATCACGCCACGTCTATCACGTGAACAGCGTCTCCGGGCACTGGGTATGGTGGAAGCCGACTTGAGCTACAGCGAGATCGCGAGACGTATGGGTTGTACCGTGGCCTGCCTATTCTCCGTCTTGTCAGGAGTATGCGCCAAAGGATGGCCGCCTGCATCAATGCACATGGGGGCCACACCCGCTATTGAATGTTGTGAATTTGTGTGTGTTAGACGCAATTTTCTTTTGTAAAATTTACCGTGTTTAAGTTATTCTTGAAACTTTAAATCTTTGTTAATGCATGTCAGCAACCTCAAGAAATGATTTATATGAAACAAAAAAGTTTTGGGTTCTAAAATAAAACTTATGTTAAAAAGTATGGCCTCAAAGATTCATTGACTGTGATAGTCAATACATTTATACTTATATTGACATTTATACTTATATTGAGCTCTGAATGAAGAGAAGCAGTCATTTTCGGATTTCATTTCTTTATTTTATTTTACATAATTGAAATAAATAATTTGACAACACAGGTAATATTTGACCACTGAATTATTTTAATATTAATATTATTTCACCCACAGTTCCATGATCTCATATGATAGAAAGAGACAATAGAGACATGAGAAAGAAAGAAAGAAAGAAAGAAAGAAAGAAAGAAAGAAAGAAAAACATGAAGACAGAGATAGGACAAATATTTTTTTTAAAGAGAAAGACATGAGAAAGAAAGAATGAAAGAAAGAAAGAAAGAAAGGAAGTGGGAGAAGGAGTGTGAGACAGAAAGAAAGGAAAAGAGACACAGAGACAGACAGAAAGAGAGACATAAATGATAAAGAGACAAAAACAGAAACACTGAGAGAAGGAGAGAAAAAAAGGATTCATATACACAGAGGAAAGACGGAGAAGAGACACAGAGACACAAAAACACAAAGACACAAATGATAGAAAGAGACAATAGAGACATGAAAAAGAAAGAAAGACATGAAGATGGAGACTGTTTATTGTAGGTGTTTTTCACTACAGTAATGATTAATAATTAAATGGAAAAAACAATAATGATTGTAATCGTCGGTCTTTAGTATTTATAAATGTCTTACTGCTACATTACACTCCAGGGTTTAATACTGTGTCCTAATGTTCACACTAACTGATGTATGATACACACGTCTCTCTTAGTCTAGATCTGAATTTATGTTAAATAACAAGAACATATGAAATAATATACAACAAAAACCTACAGTCAGGTGATCAGCTACGAGGCATGTGGAGGAGTGTCGAGAAATTAATCAGTAAATATAACATTTAGGAATAAAAGATTCTGACGTGAATCCATGTCAATATGGTCAGTTCAACTCCAAGACTCAAGCCCAGACCTGTAGGAGAGAGAGAGAGACATGATGAAGAGACAAAAACAGAAACACAGAGAGAGAGAGAGAGAGAGAGAGAGAGAGAGAGAGTGATGCATATACACAGAGAGAAACAACAAGGCGAGAGACACAGAGACAGGGAAAGACAGAGACAAAAAAGGACAGAAAGAGAAAATAGGGACATGAAAAAAAAAAGACATGAAGACAGAGATAAACAAGAAAAAAATAAAGATTTGAGAGAGAGAGAAAGAGAGAGGAAGAAATAAAGACAAAGAGACAAAAAGGTATAGAAAGAGACAATTGAGATATTTCAAAGAAAGAAAGAGATAAATGTGATGAAAAAATTTGAGAGGTAAAGAGAGAAAGAGAGACAGCGATGCATATACATAGGGAAAAGCAGAAAGATGAGAGACATGGCAACAAAGAAAGACAGAGACAGAAATGATAGAAAAAGACAATAGAGACATAAGAAAGAAAGAAAAAAAGAAATAGAAAGAAAGAAATAGAAAGAAAAAGAAAGACATGAAGACAGAGATAAGATGAATTAAGATGAATAAGACGAAAGAGAGAGACATAAGAAATAAATAAATAAAGAAAGAAATAGAAAGAAAAGGGAAAAAAAGACACAGAGACAGATAGAAAGAGAGACATAAAGAGATAAAGAGACAAAAACAGAAACACGGAGAGAAAGAAAAAGATTAATATACACAGAGGCAAGCAGAAAGACGGAGAAGAGACACGGAGACACAAAAAACACAGAGACAGAAATGATAGAAAGAGACAATAGAGACATGAGAAAGAAAAAAAGAAAGAAAGACATGAAGATGGAGATAAGAATACAGGGATAGAGAGAGACAGAGAGAGAGACAAGAAGTGAGACAGTGTCCATCATGTGTGTATTACTTTCATCTCTGACGTAAAGCAGCTCTGATGATAATGTTCCATTTTTACACACACAAAAAAAAAAGAACGCATGTGAACGTTCTGGTGAGGTCACACACACACACACACACACACACACACACACACACACACACACACACACACACTACATTGTCATGTCCCAATAAGGAAGCGTTCTGTGTGAGGTCGCGCGTTGCCTGTGGCTAACAGTACAACAATGAGCCTGTTGAGACATTCTACTGTTGCTTATGGCTAAAGTATTGGCACCCTTTATGAACACAAATGCATGCAATAATGTATATATAAAGGGAAGCCCATGGAGACATCCGTGTGTCTTCAGTTCTCGCCACTGCATCTTTGCTTTCCAGAAAATTTTATATGCCTGTTTTTAAAATTATTGGCTCCCCTTGAACAGTATAAAATCGTCAGTGAGTAACGATGATGGAGATATGAATAAAAGATCCCAGGCCGCGCCTCCCTACACTCACTGTGAATCTGTCACTTCACACAACTGAGATTTTCACCACAAAACACTGCTCTGGGTTCCTGAAATCATTTCTCCTTTTTCTGATTGTTGATTGATGAAAGTTCGTTTGTTAAAACATCTATCCTCAGCACATAGCACACAGCTCTGAGCAGAGATAATAACCAGGTTAATGCAAGCGTAAACAAGCCTCGACGCATCACTGATCCAGTTCCAGATTAAACACCGGGCTTGGAGAATATTTCCATACACTCAGCTTCTTTTTAATCTCCAAACATGCTGACAGCAAAAAAATGTGATTCTGCTTTGACCCCAAAACCACAAAATGGTAGCTCTCATGGGAGCTCTAGCGAATGTGTGATGATGATGATGTTCAGAAACCTGTGTTTTGTGGGCGGAGCGTCAGAGCGAGCTTCTCCAGTGCAACAGCTTGTCATTATTGTCGACATAGCAGATTAAGTGTGTAATTAGATAGGTATGAAATTTGATGAAAAATAATAATATGGTCTTTACTCCATTACATCCTCATCACTATACACAAATATGTGAGGCGGCCATAAAATTGTTATTGTTGGTAAGAAAAAATAATGTACTGAATACGGACATTGGTCTTAAGCTTAGTCCTTCTCAACATTTCCTCGACACACACTTCTCCAAATGATGGATGAGCCGGTGGATTGAAGGAGCCTTCTCTTTGGCTCTTGATGAAAAGTTCCACCTCTGTAATCACCTCGTTGTCATCAAACACCCGCCATGAAGTGTTTACTTTAAGTGATGGAGGAGGAAGAAGTCACTGGGTGCGAGGTCGGGGAGGAAGGGGGATGAGGCAGGTACCCAAGTCGCCCACAAGTTTCACCGTTTCGTGAGCTGAATGGGGTGACGTGTTGTCATGAAGAAAGTGATCACCCTTCGTGAACGTTCCTTGGCGCTTCGCCTTGGTTTTGTAACTTGTTCATATCTACAGTACATTATCATTTAGGGTGGCAATCATTTTGCACCCGGCACGCAGTACAGTATGTGTTTTTCCTTTCCTTTCCTTTCTTTTTTTTTTTTTACATACATTGCAACAGATTATGTTGAATAACTTAATAGTTAGTTCGTTTTTTTAAATAATACACAATTTTCTGAATGTGCCAATAATTTATAACTGGAAACATTGCACTGTGTTTGTTTTCCTCTTGTTCTTGTTCTTGTTTTCTCTCTCTCTTTTTTTTTTTTACCTGAATCAGCACTTAAACATTTCTTTTGAAGCTCTGGGGGTTTTCAGGATGGTGTATGTGGAAAGTCCTGCCTGGTTCAATTTACAGAAATGCGATGAGAGGCTCTGCCACGTTTCTCACCCGTAGCGTGTTGTCCCATGATGCCGAGCAGAAGGCGGTACCGTCGCGCGACACCCGGACCTTACTGACCCGGTTCTCGTGGCCGTACAGGATCGCCGCCCGTGTGCCCTTTAACACGTCCCATACCTTTACAGTGTAGTCGTTATAACCAGCAAACAGGAGACGCCCTGAAAACACACACACACACACACACACACACACACACACACACACACACACACACACACACAAAACACACACACAAAACACACACACAATACACACACAACGCACAATTAAAAACACACTGTAAATAAAATGTCACACATTATATAATTTATTATTAATTGTTTTTTTTTAGATGGAAAGATTCCCCACTATCAGCCCTGAGCTTCATCACTGTAGCGAATGAGCTAACAAACTAGCGCACAGCCATTAAGTCTTTTATATTGTCAATGTGAAACCTGAAGTAAAAAAAAACACAACAGAACTCTTTGGAACCTCAACATTTACCTCAGATGTGTCGAGAAATTCCCGAGACAAGACTCATACAGACTAATTTCACACACATTTAGACTTAGCGTTAAACATGAGTTAGCCTTGAGGGAGCTTTATACAGCTAGTTATTTAGCTTCCCATGTACTGTACATATTATTGGCAAGTTACTATATTAAAGATATTTAGTTTCATTGAATGACTAAAGACATTTATTACAGTGGTACCGCGGCATACAAACACACCGCCTCGTTAATTTTTACCTTAAGAACAGAAATTTGGCACACAAAGCATTTTCAGCATAAGAGTGACCAGACCGATCGGGCGTACATCTGGTTGGGTGTACTTCCGGTAGCCTAACCAAGAAAACCAAGAAAACCGAGTTTACATAATTTGTGTGTGTGTGTGTGTTTTTAATTATTTACACGATTTAGTGAAGACGTAGCACCATGGGTCCCAAGAATGTTAGCAAGTACCGTAGCCAGAAGAAAAGAACCCCACTTTCAGTTTAAGGAATCATAAATTAAGGTCAGGTCAGGTTCAATGTCTATTTATCTAAAATTTTACTTAATTTACATGTCTTTTATAAATGTTGTGAATGTTTTTACATGCACTGTTGGAAATTGCTAATATGGTTAACATTTGGCAATATAAAACGTGGCCATAACAAGTCCCTCCGGAAGGGATTAAATTTGTATGCTAAGGTACAGCTGTATTTGTATGAGGTCACTCTGGAACATATTTCTACAGCTTTATATTGAAATTTACATTCATTCAATCATTCATTCATTCATTCCATCCATCCATCCATCCATCCATCCATCCATCCACAATATTTAATTGGACCGCCTTTTGTTTTGATTGTGACCGTGGCATCATTTCAATAAGCTTATGCAACATCACAACATTTTTTTCCGTCAATTTCTCTTAATAATCTTAATCTTATCTTGTACTGATGATGGGAGAGTCGGACCACTGTGTAAAATCTTCTCCAGCATCGCAAAGATTCTCAAAGCGGTTAATGTCTAGACTGTCTAGATGTGATGTCTGATTCATGTAGACATGAAAATGATGTCTCATGCTCCCTGAAGCACTCTTTCACAAATTGAGTGTCGATGAATCCTGGCATCGCCATCTCAAATTATACCTACGCCATCAGGGAGGAAAAGATTGTCTTATGGAAAAACCTGGTGATTCAGTACATTCAGGTGGTCATGTAACTTAATTTTATTGCCAAATAACGTTGCTCAACCTGAGCGACTGAAGCAACCCCAGATCATAACACTGTCTCCAGAGGCTTGTACATTGGACACTATGCATGATGGGAGCATCGCTTCATGCGCTTCCCTTCTTACCCTGACACGTGACCTTTTTCCTTCGCTCCAAAGTCTAATCTTTGTGCTCACTAGCAAACTGAATTCCAGTTAGTCTCATTGATAAGTGTTTTTTAAGGCTACACAGCTGTTTAGTCCCAATCCCTTGAGTTCTCTCTGCATTCAATGTTGAACTGCTCTCACTGTCGCTATTAGACACAGCCATGAGTTTTTTTTTAAATAGATTTTATTGCATTAAAAGTTTAACTATTCTTCAACTATTTGCTCAGTTAAATTCGGGTGGTGAATATTTAATATTAAACCATAGTAGTGAAAATCATATCTGTAGTGACTAATCAGTACACAAATCAGTAATTTAAGGTACATTTGGTTGGGCTGTGTTTAACCAGACGTATTTCCTGAGAAGAGGAAGCAAAGTTTATGGCTTGACAGTTAAAACACACGTGAAACCCCTGGGTGTGAGAGTAAATTCCCCTCAGCGCCTGATCTCTCGCTTGAGAGGGAAACTACTCACAGGAAAGTAATTCACCCAGTTTACATGCTAAAAAAACAATAATAATATAAAAATGAAGCACCGGAGCATTAAGTTAAATGACGCATGATCAATCAGATGTGAGATGTGAGACAGGTTTTACAACAGCGACACACCTGGGAATTACACGAGCGAGTGAAGAGATAACCAACAGGTAACGGAGGAGAGTCAAAGCCTGGAGACTCCAATGAGTTAGAAGTGCACATACTTTAGAATTGCATTTTATTTATTTATAGTCAATGTTTCATTCATAAATTCATTCTTAAATAATTTGTTTAATTTACATTTTACTTATATTTTTCTTTTTTTTTATATGTTTTATGCTAATGTATGTACAAAGGATTATTATGGCCACAAAATGTAAAAAAAAAATGAAAAGAAATAAAAGTTAAATAATTAGAAAAAAGACGCAATACTTTAAGAAAAAATATATTAAAATCATAATATTTCAAGGAAAATGTGCCATCTGTTTCAGAATATCTGTAAATTTTGGTGCAGGCTTCAGATTTTATTTTATTTGATCATAAAATCTCTATTAAATATATAATCCCTGTATAATACCTGTGTGATACTAAACCTAAGGTATTATTAGTTGTGTGATTCCCATGTAATGCAATATTACACACATGATACAGATACAGTACTCTATATACTATACTGTGCAGTATGTACGATACAACATCTTGAAATTTACAGAACTGTTGGAAATTACCTTAAAATCCCATTTCATTTATACTGTAGCTCCTGATTAGTCAACAACGATTGCGGAACTTTTCAGTCAAATAAAAGTAAACATTATGGATTTCTTTTCCCCCAAAACTGACCTCGATATGATATGATATGATATGATATGATATGATATGATATGATATGATATGATATGATATCTGATCAACGTCTATAACTCTGACGTCAGGTTCATTAAAACATTTTCCCAGAGAAATTTGGAAGAAACACATGAGTGACTTTCGATCTTATTATCATCATCAAACTCCAGTGCTTTCTCACATTTACAATCCTTTATAAAACATTTATAACCCTCTGCACTATGACCCTGCAGAGTAAGCGGGCGTGGCCTAAACTTTGACCAGAAACACTTTCAGTAATGATGATCTTTTTACTTTCTCTCTCTCTCTCACTGTGTATCAGGTGAGTCAGGTGAATCCCAGCAGTGTGACACATACAGTATGGAGTACCACATAGATTTGAATTGAGGTTATTATAAAAGATCAGGGCTGCCAAGGTCAGATGACTTTGAAATGCTGCACTGTGTGCTGTTTTCTAAATAATGTTTAAATAATATAACTAATATAATACATTATTACATTATTACCTATATAACACTTTAATTATTACCTTTACAGTATTATAAATTAAACACTATATACACATTACAATATATTTTTACAAGTTATTTATTATCTATTTATATATAAGATACATTATTTCCTACATCATACCTATACAATACAATATTCCCTCCTATGATACCTATATTATATTATATTATATTATATTATATTATACTATATATTATGATACCTATATTACATTATATTATGCACTATGATACCTATATTATATTATACATTATGATACCTATATTATATTATACATTATGATACCTATATTATATTATATTATATTATATTATATTATATTATATTATATTATATTATATTATATTATGCATTATGATACCTATATTATACTATACATTATGATAACTATATTATATTATATTATACATTATGATACCTATATTATATTATACATTATAATACATATATAACGTTTGCCCAGAAGACCTCCAGACATTGTTAATATAACGACAGCGGTTTGCACACCATCGATGTCACCTGGCAGGTCAGGAGTCACTACAGAAATATGCATGCGTGAACGATAATGACTTGAATGTACGAGTCATTGAAGCCATCGAGTTCAGTGACCTTTGCATTCAAAATGCCTGAGCGAGTAGAGAAACGGATCTGCATCAAGTTTGGCGTTAAGTTCAACATTCCTCCAGGGAAACTATTCGGATGATTTACTGCGCACTCATGGATGATGCAATGAGTTCAGCATGAATAAAAGAGCTTCAAAGATGCTGTTGAATCTCTAACAATATAAAGTACACCTGAGAATGTTGAAGGTCTATATACTTTAGTGTTACAGTGATGGACAGTGCGAGAACTAAAAGTGTAATTAGAAGTTTATTGCATGTTTTATTGTCCTGTCGTTACAGGGCTGGATACTTTCTGGACAGACCTTGTGTAACACTTTTCCACCTATATAATAAGTTAGTATATAATCTGATATTGAGTGTATACTGATACCTAGATAGCACACAAGTATTATTATTATTATATTCATATACAGTACAGAGCTTATAACCTGTACAAAACATTACTATGTACAGTATGTAATGCTTCTCTAATGCATTAGTACCTATGATCCCTATATAATGTATTACTACGTAACTACATGGTACCTATTTGATGCATAATAACCTAAAGTATATTATTATATATTGAATTATTACATACTGTATATGATACATATATAATACATTAATACCTACAGTAGAGCATACAGTACCTGCAGTATGAGATTCTTTCATTTGATACCTACAGCTGAAGTCAGAAGTTTACACACACATTATTTCACTTATAATTCACTACATCACAACGCCACTAGTATGTAAAAGTTTACATATTCCCAAGTTAAGAAAATGATGTCATGGCTTTAGAAGCTTCTCATAGGCTAACAGTAACTGGAGGTCTACCTTTGGATGTAGTTTGAGGTTGACCTTCAAACCCAGTGCCTCTTTCCTTGACATTACGGGAAAATCTAAAGAAATCAAGGTTCATCGTCGGAAACATTTGGTTCAATGGTTCATCCTCGGGAACAATTTCCAAACGCCTGAAGATCCAACGTTCATCCAAACCAACGATACTATGCAAGTATAAACACCACAGGACCACGGAGACATTATACCGCTCAGGAATGAGACACGTACTTTGGTACAAAAAGTACAAATCAATCCCAGAACAACAGCAAAGGAGGCAACAGGTACAAAAACATCTACACCCACAGTAAAACGAGAGCGATATCAACGTAACCTGGACGGCTGGTCAGCAAGGAAGAAGTAACTGCACCAAAACCACCAGAATGCTTTTCAGCTGCACATGGGGACGAACATCTTACTTTTTGCAGGACAGTCCTCTGGTATGATTTCAAAAAATGAACTGTTTGGATATAGTGACCATCGTTATGTCTGGAGATAAAAGAGTGAGACATGTGAGCTGAAGGTCAGCATCTGAACCGTGAAGCACGGGGGTGGCGGCATCATGTTGTGCCTTCTGGTGCTTTACTCCAGGAAGACCTGGTGAACTTCTACACAACAAGAGGGAGGATGATAATGTGGAAATATTGATGCAACATCTCCAAACATTTAGATGCAAATGGGTCTAACAAATGATCAATGACACCAAGCATATGTTTAAAGTTCCCTAAGTGTGTGGGAGTGAGGAGGCCTGCGCCAGTTACACCAGAATCAAACACTGGACCCACGTTGAACAATGTGAAGGAGATGCGAACAAATACTATGTGTGTGTATGTTTGTCACGCATTGCGAAAAAACTGAGTTAAAATGTATGTGTCTAAGGTGTGTGTGTGTGTATTCCGACTTCACCTGCATGTGGGACACTCTGTTGTTAGCTCTAGCACACCTGTGTGAGGTCATAAAGGTAAAGACCGAGTGACTCTGTCGGGTGTGAGTTACACGCTGTGATCTGTTATCATTATCTATACTAATGATTAAATGTTCGAAACTATATTAGCTTTAGCATTAGCGCTGACGGTGCTGTCGTTTTCTCTCACCGCTGAGGGAGAAGTCCACGCTGGAGACGCCGAAGATGACGCTCTCTTTAGAGAACACGGCCACTTCACGGTCGGCCCTCAGGTCATACAGACGCACCTGAGACACAGGGGACACGCGTCAGAACACACACACACACACACACACACACACACACACTGACCGATAACCTATGACCGTTAATTACACTGTTATGACGAGTTTATTACGCTCACCTTTACTCCACACACTGCAACACCAGAGAGAGACGACAATAAGGCCGAGTTTATTCAGAACTCATTCAGCTCATGACTCAAACCTCACCATGATTCAGATACACACACACACACACACACACACACACACACACACACACACACACACACACACACACACAGACACTGGCATGAACTCTGAGCTGAAAACCATTACACGCACATCACACACACTCGCCACACACTTCACACACCACCAGGCAAAATTATTCACTGGTTAAAGTTCACTAAACATTGTGTGTTTTATTCTCTAGTTTTTATGACATTATACTTTTCTTATTATTATTATATTTATAAAGTTAAAATTTTATGATCTTCATTTTACTTTTTATATTTTCTATAATTATTCTTATTAGTAATTATTATAATAATATTTTATAAGGCTTGCTGTATAAACATGTAGCTATTGATCTCAATAATACAAAAAACACAGAAATATAACTTTTATATATTCTTATTTATTTATATTTTTGTGTTTTTATTAAGTTTATTTTATTTTAGTAAATGTATAATTTTTTTTGTATAAAGGGTATGTGTGTGTGTGTGTGTGTGTGTGTGTGTGTGTGTGTGTGTGTGTGTGTGTGTGTGTGTGCGTGCGTGCGTGCGTGTGTGTGTGTGTGAGTGTTGTGTGTGTGTGTGTGTGTGAGTGTTTGTGCGTGTGTGTGCGTGTGTGTGCGTGTGTGTGTGTGTGAGAGAGAGTGAGAGATAAGTGCTGTTCAACCCTGAGACCTGAGACACTCACTGTAGCATCATCAGATGCAGAGGCAAAAGCATCACCACTCGGGTAGTACCTACACACACACACACACACACACACACACACACACACACACACACACACACACACACACACACACACACACACATAAAACAAAGGAAAGAGAAGTAAGAAATAAGAATCCTAAACAGGATTTATACACTAGATGCTGTGGTGTGCATGTGTGTGTGTTTGTGCGTGCGTGTGTTTGCGTGCGTGTGTGTGTGTGTGTGTGTGCGTGTGTGCGCGTGTGTGTGAGAGA